>OVAP01000411.1:0-37240 GCA_900406295.1 Aurinia saxatilis | reverse complement strand
ATATTAAAAAAATGGAGGTGAAAAATAAATTTTGGGATAAAAAACCCGCGCTAGTGTCAGTAAACAAGAGTTATAAACATCAAGTTCGATGCACCAAAAGCTTGAGGTACAAACTCACTATAAAGTCAGCAGCTTGGATATGCATCAACCAATGCTTGTCGATGTCCAGTGCCTTGGCAATGAACCCAATTGCCCTTGATATTTCGGACTCTGTGGCTCCATTGGAAACAGAGGATATCTCTACGTAAAAAAGGGTTTTCAAGAAGCTGACTTTAACTACAATGGCAGAAGATAAATCAAGAAAAGGAACCATAATATGTACCCTTTATAGATCGAGTCATATCCTTTAGTCGACAAGCAATATAGATACAAGCAGCAACTAGAATATTTCGTTCCATTCCTACGGTTTTATCTTCCACTTTCTTAAAGATGTCAATAGCCTGATTCTACAGATCAAGAAAACACATATTCAAACTTAAGTATTCGCCCATATTTGTTTGTAGATGAACAAACAAAAAAAACTTGCCTTACCTACCTATCAGACATAGCTGCGACTGAGACGGTATTTGATGAACCGGGTTTCTGCGAATTAAAGAACAATAAACCATCATCGGAGACATTATTGGGGTGACCAAGGCGAACAGTGTCAGTGGTGTACTCGTTGTTCACTAAAGAAACTCCTTGGATGGAGTAATAGCCTAAATCAAGATGACGTCGAAGAGTTCCATTTTACTTACATTTCTGGTGGACTACATTTGTTTCATGCCACTTGTTTCTGGTTTGTGCAGTCGATGATGCCTCGTTGGCTTGTCGAAGTAGGAATGGCTGAAATTGAGGTGAAAATGGGAATCTTTGGACAACCTATAAGAAGCTTTGAATATGGCAAACTAAATTTTCCAAAGTTGTTTAGATTGCAGCTCTTGGATTTCTGGAATTCTCATTATGAAGTCTCTTCCCTTTTCGCATTTTCTTCTTCTTGTGTGGCAGGTATTTAAGTGAAATAGGAGAGTTGTGAATCTTACATGATGTGGATGACATAGTATGAGAAAATTGCAGAGAGATTTGTGGCTGCTGTTGAGAAAACTACTTAATGGGTCTAGGTTATATATCCTTGGTAGGCATGGAGGTCTTTGGACAACAAAGGATGCTACAGTTATGTGAAGAAGAGTCGGTCTGTTGTGGTTATTGTGGATATTGTAACTAAATTCCGTAGGAGATTTGCAGATATGTGATGCAAGAGCTGTATATCTGACGTGTATCTGCCAAACAGCCGGTTCAAGAAGTCTTCTCCTGGTGAACCAAGCTCTGCTCCATGGAATGCCTCTCTGGGTAAGATTTTTTCGTTTAGCTCGAGCTTTAAATATGAAGTTTTTCATAACATATTTTTACTCAATTCACTCTTCTCTTTTACAGAGACTCTCCATCAAGCAAAGAAGAAATCAAAGTCCTGCATAAGCGCATTAGCTGCACCAATGATGTTCTGTCATATTGCTCGGGGACATGCCACAGTACCAGTTTCTTTTCCTTCAATTCCATTTAACTCCTTGTCTTATCATAGATGTAACAGAAGAAATGTAATGCTCTTGTATTCTTTAGTCAATAGACACAAAACAAAGTGACTGAGAGTTCACACACACATGAAGTAACTTTGATGATGCCTATTCATGAGGTAATATGTGCATTTTAAGTTTTTCTACAAGGCATGGTAAAAACTAAAAGTCTTATAAAGCAGTCCAACAAAAAAAGTAAAACTGAAAGTCAAAAGCTTCCTTGAGTAAGAGAGAGAGCTTGAATCCTCGTAGGTAAAGAAAGATCTCTAAGAACTGCCAAGCTTCTTCAGATCACTAGCTTTGGCAAACCACTCTGGTGTTATTTCTGAAAGATGTGGGTACATGTCCTTGTATGCTTCATTTATTGTGACTTCGTGAATTCCAGTGGTTTCTGCGATATCTGCAACTCAAATGCACATAAGTTAGAGAATCAGATTTTGCCCATGGCCTGCTACTATTAGATAGAGATTTAAAAATGCAACCTTTGAGCAGCTTCTTCGCAAAAGAAACTCGAGCCTTAACTTAGTAGCAATTTCAGTATATTTTTCCGCAGCTTCTTGACCAGCTTTATCTGCTTGGCTATCCATTCCGAGGGTAGAGCTAAACCGCTTCTGCAGATTGAGTATAATGTCAGCAACCGAGAGCTATTAAAATGCAGCAAAATCTTAAAAGCGCAAACTCACTATATAATCAACAGCTCTGGTATTCATCAAGTGATCGAGACCAAGTTTGCGGGCTATGGACTCAGCTACAGAGGTAATCTTCCCTTTTTTTACTACATCGTTAACATTGTATATATCCACATAGTTATTTCAAGAAGCTGAATCAACTCCAATGGCAAAAAAAGCTAAAGATGGGAACAAACATCTTTCGAGTTTCGAGTAATATACCGTCGATAGTCAATGGCTTATCACTGTTCCGACTGGCCAGGAGTATACAAGCAGCAATCACAACATTTCTTCTCACTCCTATGATTTCATCCTTGATTTGATTAAACATCTCAACAGCCTGATTCTACAGAACCAAAACACACACCAATTCTAACTTATCTTTCTATACTAAGTTACTAAACTACGCGTCCAGATTTGTGTAAAGAACAAACAAAGCCTTACCTTGACTGCCTCAAGAAGACCCAACCTGTATATAAATGGATCAAGAAGAGAGAGACACATTTAGTTCTACAGTCTAATGAAATCTCGTTGTCAACTAAAAAAAAGAAAGCTACCTATTGGACATAGTGTCGATTAAGTCGGTTCTCGAGCCACGGTTCTGCAGATTATCTTTATCAGCATCATCCGGCTCAATGGTGGAGACAGACATGTCATCATCGGAAGAAGTTCTCTTCTTCGCCGCATGATCAATCACAGATCTGGAGCTCTTACATCTGCTGCAAAATTCTTCACCAGAGTCCCTAAACATTCTATAAATGAAATTTTCTGTATTCTCTGTTTCAACGGAGAGTCAAGTGAAGGGAGAGGGAAGTAAAACAGAATTAACGGTTTCGTCTCGTTTTTATAGACGAGGGGTGAAATTCACCTGTGTTATGGTGCACGTAATTCTAAACAATCATGAACGTTGGATATTAAAGTGGGTCCCATTTACAATTAATTGGACGGCTCACAATCTTTCTTCAGCTTTATTTAAGGGAACTTCGTGCCGTTTCAAAGCTACGTCACTAAAACACGTGTCGTTTTTGTTTTCTGCTTCCCTGCATCATCATCACTCTCATCGTCTCCTCTCACTTTTGCCTTAAATTCTTTTCTCTGCCTAAGGTTTGGTACCGAAGCTTATTGATCCGATTCACATTTTGTTCACATATTTCGAAATCAATTTACTTTTTGTGAATTCCAATTTAGATTCCTAAAAATTTCGTCTTGAATCAGTCTGTTTCGAAATAGCTTTGAGATTTGGTGTAGTGTAGAGGAATGGATCGCTTTAGAATTCTACCAGACGATGTTATTTGTCACATTTTGTCCTTTCTCACCACAAAGGAAGCTGCTTTAACATCTGTTCTATCAAAGCGTTGGCGAAATCTGTTTGCTTTTGTGCCATATCTCGATATCGATGACTCTGTCTTTCTTCATCCTGAAGAGGGTAAGCGAGAAAAGGAAGGAGTTTTGCAGAGCTTCATGGGTTTTGTGGATAGAGTATTGCAATTGCAAAGAGATTCTGTTTCTCCCATTAAGAAATTCACCTTGAAGTGTAGAACTGGTGTTGATTCAGATCATGTTGATAGCTGGATACGTAATGTGTTGCAACGCGGTGTTTCGGAACTCGATCTATTTGTGGATTTCTATTATCTGTATCTGCTGCCTCAGGAAGTGTCTGTTAGTAGGACGTTGGTTGAGTTGAGAGTAGGAAGTGATTTGAATCTTCTTTGGTGGCCTGAGGATATACGTTTACCGATGCTTAAGACTCTGGTTCTTGACTCGAGCGGGTTCCGGAGGCTAGAGATGCTTCTTCTTGCTTGCCCTGTACTTGAGAAGTTAGAATTGATTAAGATGCATTGGTCGGAATTTAATGTGACTTTGTCAAGTCCAACTCTCAAGGAGCTGACTATTGATTTCCAAGCTTGTGCTAATACCGTAGAGTCTGTGAAGAGCATTTCATTTGATACTCCGAGTCTTGTTTCCTTTTATTACTGTGATTCTCTTGCGGAGGACTATCCAGTAGTTAACTTGAATAGCTTAGTCAAGGCTCGTATCTCCGTTTTATTAACTGAAGCTCAAGTCGAGCAAGTAAGGATACTAAATAACAATTGCCTTCAGGGTTATGTCTTTCCTGGTCTTGGTAATGTGTGGAAGCTTGTTACTAGCATAAGATATGTTCAAGAACTTTACTTGTCGCCTAATACCCTTGAGGTCAGTTTGCTATTTTATTCTCTCTGGCAGATCTAGAGGAAGCAGTTATTTGAATAGGGTGAATGACTATTGGTGCTTTGAGTTGCTTTCAGGTGCTTTCTAGGTGCTGCGAAGCGATGCCGGTGTTCAAAAACTTGAAATTGTTAGGTATTCGGAGCACCTGGAATCGGGGATGGAAAGCAATGCCCGTTCTTCTGAAGAATTGTCCACATTTAGAAACTCTAATCATTGAGGTTGATCTATATTCTTGAAATTACTTGGACAAATGTCTGTTAACGATGCAAATCATACTTGCAATGACCTTATTGTATCTTTCATCTGGTTTCAGGGTCTTTTACACTTTGTGACAGATAAATGCGGGGATGCCTGTGACTGCATCTCACCGGAGTTAAAAGGCCATTCACTTACATCTTGTCCGGTGAAGAAGTTAGAGATTCTTGAGTTTAGAGGAAAAATGAGAGAGTTTGAGATGATCAGGTATTTCTTGGAGAATTTTCCGTGTTTGGAGGAGATGGCGATTTTTGCTAAAGAGAATAGTCCAGTGCATTTAAAAGAACCTACAATGGATAAACTTGTCTGGAAGATGCTAAACATCTACAATAAGATATCGAGTTGCAGTGTTAAATTGGTAGTGCCCCCTCCAGTGTAAGGCAATTGGACTGCACAGTTAGTCTTCGTGGGAGTAATGACCAGGCACAGCTCATAGTTTGATCGAAGTCACCTTGGATTCTGCTGTTACATTTCTCCTCTGCAAATTTCTAAAATGTTACATTGTCACGATGGCTTCTTGAAGCAAACATTTGGTTGCTTTTTCCATCTCTTTCGTTTAAAACTTTGTTTGCTCTTTCCCTTATTTACACTTTGGTTCCTTTTTTTTACCTACAATATCGCTTAGCTGCACCGTTAATATTTTGTCATATAGCTCTTCTCCTTCAGTTTCATCCGTCATAACTGTATTCATTAGATAATATGTACAACTTCATGTTTTTCTATATGGAGCTCTAGAAAAATTATGGAAAGACAAAAGCTTTTGCAGATGAAGATCTAAGGACAGGGAAGCTTTTTCAGATCACTTGCTTCGGCAAACCACTTTGGTATTATCGTTGACAGATGTGGATACAAGTCCTTGTATGTTCCTCTCATCGTCATTGTGTGAACTCCAGTGGCTTGTATAAAACCTGCAGCTCATTAAGTGCACATACGTTAGAGAGAGAGATCAGACTTTACTTATGGTCTGCAATATAGATGGAGATTTGAATGCAACCTTTGCACAGCTTCTTCTCATAAGCAATCCGACCAATGACATAGACGACTACTGCTGCAACCGATACAGGAGAGCCACTCCTGCGATAATTAGAAGTAAGGCTTACTCATCGACTCAATTCCAGAAACTGCCCAAGTAATGAAGGTACCTAGTAGTAACTGCAGTATATCTTTCAACAGCTACCTGAGCAGCTTTAACTGCTTGGCTTTCCATTTCAAAGGTAGAACAAAACCGCTTCTGCGGGTGAATATAATGTCAGTAAATAAGAGCTATAAACCTTAAAAGGTCGA
Organism: Aurinia saxatilis; assembly: GCA_900406295.1. Taxonomy (NCBI): domain Eukaryota; kingdom Viridiplantae; phylum Streptophyta; class Magnoliopsida; order Brassicales; family Brassicaceae; genus Aurinia; species Aurinia saxatilis. The sequence continues at coordinate 31,275 of OVAP01000411.1, read as the reverse complement.
TGCAGAAAAAGCTCAAGGGACAAACTCACTATAAAGTCAGCTGCTTTGATTTGCATCAACCAACTTTTCTCCATGTTCAGTGCCTTGGCTATGAATCCAATTGCCCGGGATATATCGGACTTTGTGGCTCCATTGGAAACAGAGGATATTTCTACATGTTTAGGAGAAGCTGAGATTCTAAACAGAATAGCAGAAGCTAGAAACAAGAAATGAACCAGAATCTTTCAAGTTTGAGCTATGTACCCTTAATAGATCGAGTCATATCGTTTTGCCGACAGGCAATGTAGATACAAGCAGCAAACAGAACATTTCGTGTTAATCGTCTCCTTTGTTTCAGAACCTCCACTTTCTTAAAGATCTCATTAGCCTGATTCTACATATCAAGAAACACACTTATCTATATATATATGCTACCTATTCGTAAAAATTTGCTTAGAGACGAACAAAAAACTTGCCTCGACTGTCGCAAGAAGACCCAACCTGTGAAAATGGATCAAGAAGAAACATTTTAAACTCTACACATTTTAACTTGTCCACTAAGAAATTCAAGAAAGGTACCTATTTGACATAGCTTCGATAGAGATGGAATCGAAGCCATAACTCTTCAAATTTGCAAGATCAGAGGATGATTTCGGCTTGGTGATATCGTTGTTCTTTGGTAAATCGACAATGTCTTCGATCAAGTAATAGCCATATTCAAAACCACACTCGGAGCAACTTGTCTTCCTCGTCACGTAATCAATCACAAAACCCTCACTCTTACACTCCCCACAACACATGGTAAAAACCCTAAATTTTTCTTCTAATGGAGTCAAGTGAGATTTTCGAAAGAAAGAAAAAAATGGAGGGAGTTAACAGAATAAACGGTTTTTCTTCCCAATGGAGAAGGAGTAATATTCAGCTGTGTTATGGTACACGGAAATGTAAACAATCTTGAACGTAACATTGATGTGAGAGTGAGACCCATTTATATATATATGTGATCGGACGTCTCACAGAAAACACTTGGATGAGAGAACTTCGTGCCGTTTCAGAGCCATGTCATTGAAACCGGTACCGTTTTTTGGCAGTTTGCTTGAACATCATCACTCTTATATAATGTCTCAATGTAAATTATATATACATGCAGCTCTTATTGAAGGAAAATTATATAGAAAAGTAGGTTTTATTCTGACCACATAAATAGAGTCCACACCATCAATTCGTATTGTATCACAAAAAATGGTATCTGGTGGTAACATATTGTCATAACCTCAATAGTAAATGTATACCCCTAAATAAAGCGTAGTGATTGCACGTCTGACACGACCCATTCCCATCAATTTGGTACATCTATTCATTATAAACATCTCCATACACACAATTAATGTATCGTAGGCTGAAGTCCCCATGACATGATCGGCTATATATGACCAAAGGCTTTTTTGTGTTATTGCATTGACACGTGAAGTTATTAAGTTACCCTTCAGCTAGTAGCTGTGAATGTAGATAGCTAAATGGGTAAAAAAACCATTAGCAAAACCACAAACAACAACAAACCCTTAAGTTTCTCTCCTATAAAGAAACCAAACCTTTCAACATCATCCTCAAAATCTCTAAAACAAAAGTTCTCTAAACCATGTCTGGACCGCTTGGTTTACCTAGAGATTTCGTCAGTAAGATCTAAAGTATCTTCCTCGATTAGATATGTTGTGTTAGCTAGGTGTATATGCTTTTTGTTTATATTAAAGTCTATTATATGATTTGATTCAAGTGTTGTTCTGATCATTTATTTATGTGAAAACCACTCGCAGTGGCTGAAGCAGGTGTGTTCTGGGACATAGAAGACTGCACCATCTCTGACGATCTCGGTGTTGCAAAGGTCGTGGAGAATATCAAAAGGTGCCTCTCAGAAGTGGGTCATCGTGGTCCGGTCACAATGAGAGTTTATGGTGACATGAAAGATTATAACTTTGTCTCGCTCGGAGTTAAGCCCAATCCCTTCCCCGCTGGAGAGAAATTTGAGAGGCATACCAAGACTACGGAGGACGTTGCTTCGTGGGCAGTTCAGACTCCTCCACCAGCAAGTTTCATGCTCATTTTTGGATAACGTTTCAAGCGACTTCGTCGAGATTGTTGACATTTTGAAGTCCAGGAATTACAAGTTTCTCTTAGCATGCCCTCGTTAATTTGCTGATGATTCTGAAGGACTAGTTGTCTTGATCATTACCACACTTAATATAATAATATGTAGTCGGAAGTAGGTCTTTAGTCATTAATCATCGGTTGATCTTTTTTGGTATTCATCATAACTAGTTAAACATACAAAGTTAAACAAAAGACAAAATACTTAAAAAAGATCAACCGAGGATTAATGACTAAATACCTTCTAATTCCGACTACATATTATTAACTAGTTATGATGAATACTTAAAAAATTAGTATTCATCCTCCAATTTAACTTGTAAAAAACCAAAAGTAATAATTAAGGTACCTAATAGTGACAAAATTAGTAAGATATATTCTACAAACAACCAAAATATTCAAAGATTAGTAAAAATCAAAGTCCTTCTTGGACATGAGAGAAACACCGTACCGTTTCAGAGCTACGTCACCAAAACCGTGCCGTTTTTTGGCAGTTTGCCTAAATCACAGTTTCACGTGACATCATCCGTCCTTCTTCTGCAATCATAAATTGGTCTTTCTTTGACTGTTTTTCTTCTTCTTGTAACTAAATTCAAAACATAAATAACATATTTCTCTTCATCTTTTTTCTTTTTTGCTGCATTTATAAATGGAATTATTAAATTACCCTCGGCTACTTTGGTTACTAGGAATGAACTGACTGTACAAAACAGAAGGGTAGAAAGTGCCGGTCCAAGATTAATTGATACCTAAAGCTTTTTAAAAAAATGATGCTCCTTATTTTATTTTATTTTTGAAATAATAAATAAAAATTATAAAATATTACTAACTCTTCATTTGTTTTGAAATAAAAAAATTTAAAAAAGCGTAAATAAAACAAAAAAGAGAGTGCAAAAAAAAAAAATGAAACTAAATCATAAAAGCATTAATTAATACACTACTTGTGAAAAGATTTAGGTTTTGTATTTTATCTACAGTTTTTTTACATAATTGATGAATAATATAATTGTTAAAATATAATTAAAAAAGGAAAAAATCATCATGTTTCCTTACAAAAAGAGGTAACATGATAAGGTACAAAAGAGGTAAAAAGAAAAAAAAAATCACATGTTCGATAGCCAAAAATAAGGAGAAAGGAAAAAAAAAAGGAAAAAAAAAGGAAAAAATGGACAGAGGGAAAAAAAAAAGGAAAAAATGGACGGAGGAAAAAAAAAAGGAAAAAATGGGCAGCATTGCCTTCGAACTCGCGCCGATGACTTCAAAACTGAGGAACATTACCAATATATCTAAGGGATTTTATAAACATTTTATGCCCACAAAGTTTTATATTTGTGGCTGACTAAAGTTTGAGCTTTCTGGGCTTTACCTTGGGCCGGGCATGGGTAGAATCATCATTACCAACCAGAAACCCTTGATTTTTTTTTCTCCTATAAAAAAAAATCAACCTTTACTCTTCTTCTCTAAGGACTAAAACAATGTCTGGACCGTCGTCTGTTTTCCCCGGTGATTACGCCACGGCTGAAGTAGGTGTGTTCTGGGACATAGAAGACTGCACAATCCCTGAAGAGCTAGATTATACTAAGGTTGTGGAGAGGACCAAACTCAAGCTTTCAGACACTGGTCACCGTGGTCCGGTCACAATCAGAGCTTATGGTGATATGAAAGATTATGACTTTGTTTCTCTAGGAGTCAAGCCTAATCACTTTCCACCTGGTGAAGTTCCCATCTCTTTCTCTTAGTTTTATGTTTGCATATCTTTGGTCTTGTTCTGCCTTTGATTACATACATCGTGTTTCAGGACAGAGATTTGCTCGACATTCAAAGATGTTAGAGGATTTAACTCGTTGGGCAGCTGAGACTCCTCCACCAGCAACGTTCATGCTAATCGTGGGAGACATCTCTGATCATTTCCTCGAGTTTATTCTGCTTTTGAAGTCCAGAAATTACCATTTTCTCTTAGTAAAACCAAGTGAAGATTCTGATTCTGATTCTGATGCTGATTCTGAAGAAGAAGAAGAAGAAGAAGAAGCTTGTGTACTGGTGTTAAATATTAACTTTGTCTAAGTTTAGTCTAGTTAAGCCTCTGTTGCATCTTAAGTATCGTTTGTTTTATTACATTAATAATTAGATGCTTAATAAATTGCTTCTAGTGTTTGTGAGTTTGTTTAAGTTTAGTCTAGTTTAATCCTCTTTTTGCATCTTTAAGTTCGTTGTTTTAATAGAAATAATTTGATGCTTACTAAATTGCTTCTACCGTTTGTAAAATCAAATTTTAAAATAAAGATGAAGTAATAATTAAAGTGAGCTACTTGATGTCTTGAAGAAACAGAGTGACAAGAGCAAGAATGTCAAAAGATTATTAGTGGTAAGTAAGAATTTAAGGGAGAGCTAATTAAGACCACACTTCTTCTTCTCTGACACGTCTCTTTGTTTCAGTTTGCTAACAATTAATTCGAGGAAGTCCAAAAAACATTAGAAAATTATAGATTTTGAAACATCCTTTCTCATCAAAAGTCCCAATCTTCTCTCTTGATATTGGTGTAAGAGAAAAAATCACCAAAACCCAAAAGGAAAAAAACGTTTTTACTCCTCATCAGAAACAGAAGCATAGTAAATATCGAAACTTTGCTTTTGGGTTTATAGAAAATGGTGCAAAACCAGAGATTGATCATCCCACCATGTCAAAAAAGCAAAGAAGCTTAGAGTTGCAGTAGAACAAGGTGGTGGCTACTTAAAGACAGCCAAACAGAAGATTCTGTCGATTGTCTTTCTGTCCTTCCTCTCTTGTTGTTACATCTTCAGCTTCTCTCCTAGGTAATTCAGTCACTTTTTTGGGAATTGAAGTTTCTAGCTTCCTCTCTCTGATTGATTTCACGAACTTGTATTTTGCATAAGCAGATGCTTTTAGTAGAGAAAGTGAAGGTTTTGGTCCTTATGTACACTTCATTGCACCTCTATGTTCAGGAATCTCAAATGGTAAATCTGTTTAATCATTTCTCTTAGTTATGATTTAGACCACTCTTGAATGAATTCATCTCAATGTACAGGTGAAATATGTTGTGACAGAACCAGTTTAAGATCAGACGTTTGTATTATGAAAGGAGATGTGAGAACACACTCTGCTTCTTCATCAGTCTACCTGTTCACTTCTTTTTTCAAAAACAAGCCCAAGAGCCATGAAATGATCAAACCTTACACTAGAAAATGAGAGTCAGTTCGAGAACTCAATCTCGTCTACAGAGATTATGAAGAGAGCAAGAACATGATCTGTGATGTGTTGTATAATGTTCATGCTGTGTGTTTTCTCCACTGGTGGTTATACGGGCAATGTATACCATGAGTTTAATGATGGAATTGTTCCTTTGTTCATCACGTCACAGCATTTCAACAGGAAGGTTGTGTTTGTGATCGGTGAGTATCGTCGTTGGTGGGTTACGAAATACGGGGATAACATTTCCCGCTGGTGAGAAATTTGAGAGGCATACCAAAATTATGGAGGACGTTACTTCGTGGGCAGCTCAGACTCCTCCACCAGCAAGTTTCATGCTCATTTTGGATAACATTTCAAGAGACTTCGTCGAGTTTGTTGACCTTTTGAAGTCCAGGAACTACAAGTTTCTCTTAGCCTGCACCTCGTTAATGTAATTACTTCGTATGTAGTAGCTAGCTAGCTAGCTTGGTGCTGATGCTGATTCTGATTCTGAATGACAAGTGTTTAATTTTAACTTATCTAAAGTTTAGTCTGGTTAAATCCTCTGTTGCATCTTTAAATAGTGATTTTAATAAATTGCTATTAGTGTTTTGTAATAGTATCAGATTAAAAAAAAAAAAGATGGAGTAGTAATAATAATTAAAGTGAGCTAATTGATGTCTTGAAAAAGGAGAGTGACAAGAGCAAGAATGTCAAAGATTAGTGGTAAGAATTAAGGGAGCTAATTGAGGCCATACTTTATTCTTCTCTGACACGTCTCTTGTTTCCGTTTATTAGCAATTAATTCGAGGAAGTCCAAAAAAACATTAAAAAAATTATAGATTTCGAAACATCCTTTCTCATCAAAAGTCTCAATCTTCTCTCTTGATATTGGTGTATGAGAAAAATCACCAAAACCCAGAAGAAAGAAAACGTCTTTACTCCTCATCAGAAACACCCATCTCTCGAAGCATAGTAAATATCGAAACTTTGCTTTTGGGTTTTTAGAAAATGGTGCAAAACCAGAGATTGATCATCCACCATGTCAAAAAAGTAAAGAAGCTTAGAGTTGCAGTAGAACAAGGTGGTAGCTACTTAAAGACAGCCAAAAAGAAGATTCTATCGATTGTCTTTATCTCGTTCCTGTCTTGTTGTTACATGTTCAGCTCCTCCTCCTTTTTTCTCCTAGGTAATTCAGTCACTTGTTTTGGGAATTTAAGTTTCTAGCTTCCTCTCTCTGATTGATTTCATGAACTTGTATTTTTCTTAAGCAGATTGTTTTAGTAGAGAAAGTGAAGGGTTTGGTCCTTATGAACACTTCATTGCACCTCTATGTTCAGGAATCTCAAATGGTAATTTTTAATTACACTCTTGGTGTTGGTGAATCTTGATGTTTAAGAGCATGCTTATCACTATCTGAATTGTTTATGTTGTCTTTATTTCAATGTACAGGTGAAATATGTTGTGACAGAACCAGTTTAAGATCAGACGTTTGTATAATGAAAGGAGATGCGAGAACACACTCTGCTTCTTCATCAGTCTTCCTATTCACTTCCACCTTCAAAAACAAGTCCAAGAGCCATGAAAATATCAAACCTTACACTAGAAAATGGGAGTCAAGTGTGATGGAGACAGTTCAAGAACTCAAGCTCGTGTACAGAGATGATGAAGAGAGCAAGAACATGATCTGTGATGTGTTCTATAATGTTCCTGCTGTGTTTTTCTCCACTGGTGGTTATACGGGCAACGTATACCATGAGTTTAATGATGGGATCGTTCCTTTGTTCATCACTTCACAGCATTTTAACAAGAAGGTTGTGTTTGTGATTGGTGAGTATCGTCGTTGGTGGGTTACGAAATACGGAGATATTCTTTCTCAGCTGTCTGATTATCCTCCTTTGGACTTCAATGGCGATAAGAGGACGCATTGTTTCAAGGAAGCTGTTGTTGGATTGAAGATTCATGACGAGTTAACAGTTGATTCATCGTTGATGCTTGGGAATAGAACGATTCTTGATTTCAGAAATGTGTTGGATCGTGCTTATTGGCCGCGTATAAGTGGATTGATTCATAATGAAGAGCTTGAGGCAGTGAACAAGACTGGTAAAAGGGTTCAACAAGATGGTTTCAAGAAACCGAGACTGGTGATTCTGTCGAGAAACGGGTCTAGGGAGATATTGAATGAGAATCTTTTGGTGGAGTTAGCTGAGGAAATCGGGTTTAGTGTCGAGGTTTTGAGACCGGTTAAAACAACAGAGCTTGCAAAAATCTACAGATTGTTGAATGCTAGCGATGTGATGATTGGTGTTCATGGAGCTGCGATGACACATTTCCTATTCTTGAAACCGGAAACTGTGTTCATACAGATTATACCGTTAGGAACCGAGTGGGCGGCTGAGACTTACTATGGAGGACCAGCCAAGAAGATGGGACTGCAGTACATTGGTTACAAGATTAAACCACAGGAGAGCTCTTTATATGATGAATATAAAGAAGATGATCCGATAATTCGAGATCCGAGGAGCTTTACTCGAAAAGGATGGGAGTACACCAAGAAAATCTATCTCGAGCGCCAGAATGTGACACTCGATTTGAAAATATTTAGAATACCGTTGTCTCATGCTTATGGTTTGTCTATTAAACGAAACTAGACTGGATAATATTCATTCACTAGGGGTAGAGAGAATGCAAAAAGTGTAACATACCTCAAATGAGAAGCAATTACTAACAAAAGAATTGTAAGACCAGCTTCATCCAACATACTTTGGAGAGTGTCTTTAAAGCACAAAAAAAAAAGTTAAGAAAGTAAAAATATTTAAATGAGAGGGGATTTAATTTCATGAATTTCTTCATAAAATGTTTTTAGACAGACATTTAGAAACATTTTGGATAGAGGTTATTTAAACTAAAGACTCCCTCCTATTTAAGTATTATTATTTTTATGACTTACATTTTTAAAATGTTTTAAAGATATCCACCAAAATATGTTGGATGGAGATACTAACACCTCCAATAATAGTATTTTAATGGGGTTCTCAAATTTTTTAAAATGGAGATTAAAGCACATGCGGATCTCATTTGAGAAAAAACAAAACAACATTAAATATATTAATTTTATATTTCGAGAACTTCTTAGTAAAAAAACAATCATTAGAGATGGTCTAACTAAATCGATATGTTTGTTAAGTCGTTCATTATATATCAATGTCTTACTATTTTGAATAAAATTAGAGATTATATAAAAAAAGTCGAAAAATATTTAAATTTGGTGGGTACATACGAAAGTTACCTTAATATTTTGAGCATGGTTAGAGATCATACCAAAACAAAAAAAAAATCTTTTACTTCAGTAGGTTAATCTCACGAAAATTGAGTACTTTTCAAAATTCTCAAATGATATCAAAATCGTACTATTTTTTACACTGTTAGAGATCATACATGATGTTTACTTGCAGCAGTTCAAACTGATGGCCATATGGTGACATCTGCGTTAGAGGCAGAACTACAGGCACTTACTCAAGCAATGGCTTGGATGAAAGATTGGAATTATACACATGTTATTTTCGAAGGGACAACCAGATGATGAGGAGAATATTACAAGAGGGACAGCTTCACTTCCCATATCAAAATTGGGTTTGAGATGTCACATCCATACAATATTTATGGACACCTCGTGAGAATAACAAAGCAGCATATATTCTTGCCAAACAACCTCTACTGCAGCAATCACTGCCTTTAGTCTATTTTTATGTTCCACCATGTATTTCTTCGATCATTCAAACAGAATATTTTGATTAATAAAGTTATCAGAAGTAAAAAAAAGAGAGAGAGAGCAGAGAGATCATACAATAAAAGTAAAAAAATCTCTAAATTGAGTGGGTTAATCCACACAAAAGTTAAGTATTTTCCAAAATTACTAAATAATATTAATGCTAAATATTTTGGACGGTTAGAGATCATACAATAAAAAATTGATTATTTTTTTTAATTTGGTGAGTTAATACACATGAAAGTTGAATATTTTTTTAAGAAATTACCAAATGATATAAATGCTCTCAATATTTTTGGCATTGTTATAGACCCAAAAAAAAACTTAAATTATGAGGGTTAATACACACAAAAGTTTTCTATTTTTCCAAAATTACCAAATGATGTCAATGTTTTAATATTTTTTTGCACGGTTAGAGATTATACAAAGAAAGACAAAAAAATCTCTAACTTCGGTGGGTTAATACACGCGAAGTTGAGTATTTTCCAAAATTACCGATGATATCAATATCTTACTATTTTTTACACGTTTAGAGATCATACAGTAAAAAAAATCACTAAATTTGTGAGTTAATACACACGAAAATTGAGTATTTTTCAAAATTATCAAATGTCTTGCTATTTTGACACGGTTAAATATCACACAACAAAAACATAAAATACTTGAATTTGGAGGGTTAAATACACATGTAAATTGATGATTTTCCAAAATTAACACATGGTATCAGTGTCTTGTTATTTTGGCCATGTTCTTTTCGCAATCGCTGCGGTAGCGATGGCGATCACCAACAAAACCTAAAATGAGATTTTTTTGGGAAGATCATTTGGATCTAACTCTCTACACTACCCTGCACGGGTCATTTAGCGATAGAATCAATTTATAATTTACCGATAAAATTCTATGATCAAATCTATGCAAATTTTTAATTTATCTGTATTTACATTGAAAATTACGCAATATATAAAAAATATATAGATTTTACAAAAAAATCTTTGACCGACTTTACATAATTTTTTAGGATTTCAAGAGAGATGTAGATTTCATTTCGTTACAACCAAAGGGTTTTGATCCACTTACAAAATAACATAAAAAACAACATTATTCGTTTCATATAAGGTTTGACTGAAGAGAAGTATATTCTATTTAAAGTTTTCTGTATCTTTTTGTGATTATCATGAAGGTTTGTAGAAAATGAAAAAATAATTGATTTTAGTATCCTACCCATAGGAGGAAAGTGAAATATAAAGACACTGCATGCATTTACGACAAGTGTCTGGTTCTCTTTATTGGCCGGTTACTATAAGTGTCTAGTTCATTTCAAAAAGCAATGGTTTTACATTTTAAGCAATGGTGCATGTTTGATTTTTATTTTATTTATAGGAACTTGTAAAACTAAACAAGAAATTTCTTAGGAATAAAGTTTGATTCTTTTCGTAGAAGACAGTGTAAAATTCAACAAACACGTTATTTGCATATTTGGAAAGAAAAACTCAACGCGTTAATGCTATTTCCCCTATTTAAACTTTAGTCTTGAATGCATAGCAAATGTTTATTTTTAGAAATAACCAAAAATAGCAAAGTGTTATGCTTTTGCTTTATGAATGCAGAGTTTTATAAATAACTAAAGCATATATATTCAGGAAATACGTTATACCCTTTAAAATCTTATATTATTTTTTCTCCTATAAATCCCAAATTTAGAAAGTGAAGACCCTTTGAATGGACTAAGAAACATATTAAACTGTCATTTACACCAAAAACAAAAGCGTAAGAGTTGGACTAGTAATTACTTATATACTTCCAAATTGCTATAAATACATTTGTAATTATCTGTTAAAAAAACTGAAACTGCCATTCATTTAATTATTGTTTACTAAGATTAATAATTATTTATTAATATTTGGGTAAATCCAAAATACAATTAAGATTTCCAGTATCTTATTTCGGTTACAATAGAAAGTATTCTTAAAAAGGATATTTTTCTTTTACTATAAATATAACAAACTCGTTTTATGGGGAATGTAATCCTCCCTGTTAGATTTTGCTATCTATAGAATCGTTGAAGCCACAAAGCTTTTCCTTTTCTCATCTTATTATTCTTCTCTAGGTAAGATCAAGTTTGGCTATTCCCTATTATATCTCTCTATAAATGTACAATATCAAAAAGTAGTTATTTTAGTATATCTCTTAAAGATACTAGGGTTACGTATAAACTTTCTAAATAAAATAAATAAACAGTTTAAAATTTACAAAAATATAAATGTTGAATATGAGTTAATAATGTTACTAAAAATAGTAACAAGTCTCCGTTTGGACGGAAAGTTAATATCTAAAATTCAAAATGTACTATTGAATAATCAGGACTTGTAGCCTAGCGGTTGTGATATGGCTGTCACTGTGTTACCACCTGGGTTCGAGCCCAGCATAATGCAAAATTGTTGTTGAAAAAAAAAAAATGTACTATTGAATAATTTGTTATGGTCCAAAATCTTAAACATCGACAAATCATTTGTCTACAGCCCAAAATTATTAAAGACGAATTTGTTACGGACCAAAATTATCAAAGATGGAGTTTTGAATACTAACGAGTAGTTTACCATGGCTCAAAACTACAATAAGCTGGCATTCAAATTCTCTTTTATGAATTAAAACAAATTTAATCTGCAAACAGTCTATATGACAAACGCTAATATTTTTTTTTCTCATTTTTGCTAACTCTAGGATAAGATAAATTTTCATTTCGATTATACCATACATTCAAAAAATTTATACGAAATGTTAATCTGCATATTTTCCATTTCAGTGATACAATATATTCGAATTTTTGCAGAAAAAATGTATGTGAATGCTTATTTCTTTAAATAAAAAGATAAGATTTCACTAGATATAATTTCAGACGCCTATATAAACCCCCCACCCCCAAAGCCATTACAAAGCAAACCAAAACATACATCACATACACACAAAAAAATGTTTTAGAGAATGGGAAAAGAATTCTGAAGGAAGCCAAACAAGGCCTTATAGAAGGGGAAGGGAAGTGTGCCAAAAGAAGAAAACAGCCACTCACACAGAGCAAGTCACAAATTAGCAAAGCCACCAAATTTGGAAAATTGCTACTTATAGTAACTCCATCTTTTTATACAATACCCTAATTTTGGTCTAATTTACCTTCCTTAGCCCCTTTCCCAATTCTCATATTCATCAAATTTTAAAAAAAAAAAAAAAAAAAAAAAAAACTCAGTATTTCTCTATATATACACAGAATCGTCTTCTATATCTATTCTATATATATACACCCAAAGGCTACTACTTTCCTCCTCTGTGTATATATATCATCATCTTCTCTGTTTTTTTTCTTTGAACAGAGAAACCAGGTTGTGTTTTAATATAATGGGGAGAGGAAGAATTGAGATTAAAAAAATTGAGAATGTGAACAGTCGTCAAGTCACTTTCTCCAAGCGACGCAACGGGCTCATGAAGAAAGCTCGAGAGCTCTCTATTCTCTGTGACGCAGAGGTGGCTTTGATAATCTTCTCAAGCACTGGCAAAATCTATGATTTTTCAAGCGGCAGGTAAATTTTGATTCTTTTGTTGTTGTTTTTTAGGAAAGGTTCGATTTTTGCGTTCTGGGTTTGTTTGTGGGGATTGAATCGATTGGAAACAGAGCTTGTCTTGATATTTTTGTTTGTGGGTTTTGGTTTAGGGACTCAAAGGTTGTGATTTTGTAATCTGATTGTTTGTGAGGGTGTATAAACCCTAACTGTAGTGGAATTTGGTACTTTTTGGGGTTAAGATTTAGTAGAAAGATCTGTAATTTAAGGTTGTTGGACCATTTATGAGTTGATTTTGTTGGAAAGATGTTTCTTTGTGAGGAAATTTGAGAATGCAGATTGGAATCAAGTAACGGAGAGTTTTTGTTTTTCGATTTTTGTGTAGTATGGATCAAACTCTTACGAGGTATGGATACACTACTGCACCTGCTGAACAAAAACCAAAGGAACAGCCACTGCTTCTTGGTCCTGCGCAGGAAAATGAAGCTGCTGCTGTGGTATATATCTTATCTATAAGCAGAAAGTTTCTTTTAGGGGGTTATGTTTTGCTTAAATGGTTTTCCGTTGTTGCAGTTGCGAAAAGATGATCGTGTCAAGGGTGAACTCGAGAGGTTACACCTTGCAATTGAGTATGTATTTCCCCTGGAAAGAAATTGTGTTTATGTTTATAACGTTTCGGTCTTTCATTTTGGTTCATTGGTTTTGACCAGGAGGTTGAAGGGTAAGGCGCTTGATGGTATGAGTTTCGGGGATCTTATCACTCTTGAGAACCAGTTGAATGACAGTTTGCACAGTGTCAAGGATCACAAGGTGAAGACAAAGAACTGTATACTCAAATATCGAATAAAATTAACAACGATTTTGATTCATTCCTGACTTGAAAAGTTTTGTTTTGATTCAGTCACAGCTCCTGATGGCCCAGGTTGAAAGATCCAAGTTGCAGGTACAAACAGAGGTCCTGGACTATCAATCATCATATACTCAATTGTTATGCAATGCTAAATCTCAATATCCTTGTTTTGTTTCATTGTGATTATAGGAGCAAAGAGCATTGGAAGAAAACCAAATATTGCGCAGACAGGTAACGGTTCATCAAACTCTTGAATTAGCTCGCTCTGGTCTTTGCCGTATATACTGAGATACAATCTAAATTTATTCCCCTCAGGTGGAGTTGTTGGGGAGAACTTCACCACCAAGACTGATGAGTGAAAGACCTCAGTTTTCTAGCCCGCAGGCCGAACTCGAGACCTCTTCGTCAGATGATGAGGATGAGAATGACATTGAGGAGCACCATTCAGACACTTCCTTGCAATTGGGGTAAATCCGCAGAGCAAAAGCCCTACCTTCTGTTACAAGCTTACCCTGTTGAGACCGATTACAATAACCATGTGTCTCCTTTTTGTGGCTTCCTCTTCTCAGGTTGCCGTCGTCTAGATATTCTGCGAAGCGAAAGAGGCCAAAGCTCGAATGTGATTACTCTGGTGGAAGTCAAGTGGCTTCGGATTAATGGAATCAGTCGTTCTTCTAACTGATGGGTGGTTTTAGGGATATTCATGTGTATTCTCTTCTTTTCTGGCTGCTGTTCTTCTGCCTTTCTAAATTTCGTCTCAAGTAGAGTTTTGCTCTATTAATGTTTCCTTTAACCAGGAAGATTTGATCAATCAATAACATTAGCTTTTCTTATCAAATCTTCTCAACTCATCAAACACCATTACATACGATGAATTATCATTTTCCAAGTAAAACAACACATCAACATCTAGAATTTAAAGATGAAAACAGCCAGCCTAAGTGCATTACAACAAATCAAATCGTTTACTAGGTGAATATAATTAAGCACAGATATCTCGTAGACACAGGTTAATCAGTTTCAAATAACTCAGCTCAACATGAAATGTGATCACATAGCTAAACCTGAGCTACATAAATCTCCTACATCAGAGAGAACTCCACAAAAAGCTTTGAAGTGTTCCAAAAGACTCCATCCCAGGCAGAGTCTCTCTCCTACAAAAAAAAAAGCAATCCACTGCGTTTTGAACAACCCAGTCTCAACCTCTAAAGCCCAAAAGAGATAAAACCAGTATTGAGCCCAAGAGGAAGAATCCTTCCACTAGAGACAAAACCAACGCATATGCAGATATGATTGCAGTCACGTGTGGAGAGAGGAGACACTAATCATGAATCTATAATGATACTGTATAATTCAATATTAGATAATAAAATCATGAGAACCTAAATGTAATCGAAACATTTGAAGATAAAAACAAAGCTAAAAACGTCATCGTCTTTATTTTTTATTATTTCGGCCCATTTCTTTAATCGGCTAATCAAATCAATAGTACATACTGTATATGGGCTTTTAACGTGTATATTAACTCTTCTCTCTGGCATTTAAGGTCACCGACAAAATCAAAGGCATAGCCGACGGTTTTCGTGGTTTAGACATAGTCTAGACGGGCTGCTCAGACCCACTACAACGAATAATTTATTCTTTTAAAACTGTTTAACATTTAGGGAAATAAATAAAAATACTCAGAAGGTTGACAAGCAGCAGAAAAGTACAAAAAGTACAATTCACTCATTCAATAAATAAAATATCTTGTCAGTAAAATAAAAAAATTCTGAAAATTAATTATTCAATAGGCAATAAAGTTGTTTACATGAAAGTATAATAACTCTGGTACAGTTGAGATTCATATCAATCCTTTCTAGTTACAGTAATCTGATAGATTGGTATTGTTCTCAAACAGTTTATTTAGTTAAAAAACAATTTAATTGGCTCTTTGTTAGAAAAAACAAACTAAACTGATTATGAAATACACCCCACAAGCTTTTAAGTTGTTTAAAAAATTCTGATTTACCAAACGTTCGTTTTAGAACATATTATAGACCCCACTTGTTTGACTAGTAATGTACTTCTTTAGGTAGTTTCCACATTAATCCACAATTATATTCGAATAAATCCACCATTAATTAAGGAGTACGTATAATTAAACAAAAAACGATACAAAGACACAGAATAATAATAATAATAAGCACACAAGTCCCAAAGCTGAGAAATCTACAGTGCAGAATAAGAAACGCCACGTGTGCAGGAGGTTCCTCAGAAGGTTCCACTGATAAAAATGAGATCCACCGTCAAACAACAACAACAACACCAAAACAAAAGTCAAATCACTGTGTAGTGGGTCCTCCACTAATGCAGTTAATAAAATTCATTATTATCATGTCTCAACCGTCCGATCACGGATCCTCGCTGTAATCAAGGGAGCAGATTTAATGAAGTGGGCCTTTAATTCTAGAGTACTAACTGTTTTTTTCTTCATCCACGTAATTTTATGTATAATTACCTGGTTATCTTTGCCAAAAATTTTTTTTTTTGTTTATGTAAGGATTTGTCAAATTTTTAGAAAAACTAGATTGAATTAGGTTCAATAATAGATTACGTCAAATTTCACGAATCACGATAAAAACATTTCATCAACGAATATTGAAGACTACAATCAAAATACATAAAAACTTTTGTTCCAGAAAAAAAACGGTTGACCGACTGAATCGTATAAAAGTAATTTGATACTAGTGTTGAATGGCTGAAGAGTTCTATTAACTAATTGTAGATTTGATTGATTTAGTTTGTTTTTACTTATACCTCTAATTTTCAAAAATATAAAAAAAAAATTGATCAATTTATGAATCGGCATCTGTATCTATATTAACATTTTAAATATACTCCCAACACCATGATATATTCAAAAATTCCCGGAAAATACTCACCAATTATTAAGAGGTTGTTGCTTATAATACGACCCCATTTCATTACTCACCTATTAAATTGCATTTTGGCCTCGAGTACTAAATGCATCATACTTGTCTAATGTAAAATTGCTTAAAACGGTCAAAGTACATTATTCACATGTACCTAATTTTTTCAAATGCTTCACACATACGGAGTTAAAAAAAGGTCAAACAAAATTAGGCACACTCTTTTTGTAGCGTTTTATTAATCATAATATCTAGTTTAATTAATCACTTACTACTAAGTACTAGACACATAGGACAGACTTTTTTAAAGGCTCGATACAGTGAATTAATAATCAGAAAAGCTCTCTCATAATTATTTGGAAAAGCACAATCAAACATGTGACCATATTCATAAGTCATAAACCAATGAATGAACCATAAATCACGACTTGATGAACGGCAACATACTAATTACTTTTCCCACTTATTACGAATAAGAATGATTAAATGTCAAATTATTGAACTTGGCAGCGTGAATAAAATTTGTTAGCCAAAAATGGTTTTGGTTCAAAGTAAACCCATTCACATGTACTTATACATTCAAAATTAGGCATAATCTCTAATTACGTGTTGATCAAACCGGTTTAAGTAGTAAACAGAAATAAATACATACATTACTAAAAAAAGAAGCTCTCATAATTAGTATTCGAGAGGAAGCACCAAGCAATAAACATGTGACTATATTCATATTCATAGTCATATTGTTACTGTTTTATATAACTCGACAGCTTATAATTCCCAAAATTAAAAAGTATCCGACCCGGTATTAAACCGACCCGAATCGATTTTGATTACAAAAAAAAAAAACATAAAAAGGAGAAAATTCGAGAAGAAAGCCAAAACAAAAAGAAAATGTTCTCAACTTCTCTTCACCACTAACCTCACAGAGAAGAACAGAAAAAATGGGTTTGATAGAGACGACGAAGAGCTCTAATGGCGGAGGAAGAGGTTTTCTCTTAGTCTTCTTCCCTGAGTCCACCACCACCACCACCACTTCATCATCACCGTCTTCTCCGGCGACGTTTTCACCACTCTTCCGCACCAGATCTTCACGTCTTCTACTCTCAAAAGCTCAATCAACAATCTCAATATGTATCCTCCTCCTCTTCTTAACACTCTTCCTCTTCACTCTCTCCACTTTCGAACCTTCCTCTTCCCACCTCCCCTCCTCTCACCGTCGCTTTCTCCTCAACCGCGAAACCTCCACCGTCTCTCCTCACCGTCCACGTCATTATAGATTCGCTCTTCAAGGAATGGGTACTCTGTTTCTCCGAGGTACAAAGAGCATGCACGACTTAACCGTCGCTCATCTTAACTCCGATACATCTCCCGAAGATCTCCGTCTCTTTCTCCGTTTACTTCACCGTTCCGGTCTCACTTCCAAATCCGACGTCGTTTTACTCTTCGATTCTCCTTCTTCCACCTCCAGATTCACTCCTTTGATCGAAGAAGAGAACACCTCCTTCCTCAAACTCGTTCATCGAGACCCGAAACCCGATTCAGTATTCGGATTCAACCACACTAGATTCTTCAAGAAGCAGTCGAAAACAAAAGCATCGGAACCGATTTGGGGGAAGAAGAAGAGTCATAGAGGTAATCAAACTGAGTCGGGTTTAAACTCGACTGAGTTAACAACCGAGTCGATTTCTGGGAAGAAGAAGAGTACTACTAGTCATAACAATAATCAAACGGATTCGGTTATAACAAACTCGACGACTGAGTTAACAACCGAGTTGTTAACACACGGGTCGGTTTTGGGATTCGATGTGAACGAGTTAGACCCGGAGAACTCGTTATCCGGGTTCATGGATCACGTCGTACCCATGAGCTTACGTCGTTGGGCGAGTTACCCAATGCTACTCGGCCGAGTTCGTCGGAGTTTCAAACACGTTCTCTTAACCGAAGTCAAATCCTCCCTTATCATCGGTGACCCGTTAACCCGGATTCGTAATCGGAGCCCCGAATCAATCCTCGTCTTCCCGTCGAAACACAGTACTAGTAATATCAATCCTTCGGTTTTGATCGGTGGAGCGAAAGGGATAAGGAAGCTAGCGAGTTTAATGCATACGGAGATCGTGAGAGCGACGATGGTGAAGACGAAGAAGAAGAAGTCGGTGACGGAATCGGTGTTGCTGAGTCAACTCGTGAAGAGTTTTGAAGTGGAGCAAGTGGTGATGAGTGAGGAGACGATAGTGGAAGCGAGTTCGTTGGCTGAGTTGAGAACGAGGAAGATCTCGGTCGTTGCTACTACGACGTCGTTTAAGGATCATGATATAATACAAAGAGGTAATGGTAATATTATTAATTCGATTATTATGAAACGTATTTGTTCGTTGGAGTTAGATTCTTCTTCTGTTTATAACTATTGTTAGTTTGTTATTAAATTTTTTGAAATAAAAACAAATAGGGACATTTTGTCATTTTTCGTTTTTTTTCTTTTTCGTGTACACATTTTTGTATTTTTGGATGTTGGTATTTATGTCCACGTTCTATATTCATTACTGTTAGTGGAAATAAAAAAAATAAAAAAATAGAGACATTTGACAATTGTTATGTTTTTTTCTTATATATTTTGTTGATGTTTTTATTTATGTCCACGATCTATATTCATTATTGATTTGGTTCTATTTTGGAAATGATCATGGAGATATGGGAATATGACTATTTTTGCAATTTTTTATACTGGAATTGTCGGTAATTGTCTCTTTGTTTATTTTGTTGGAAACTTCCACATTATTGTTTTTGTGGGTACATTCGATAGATAAGTTTTCTACTAATATTCGATATATTATGTTTTGTAGAAGTTTACTTACACTACTATTTTTATACATGTTTCTCTAGACTCCCATAATTTTATGGAAGAGAGGTTGAAAGATGTTACAAAAAGATTCTTATAAGTTTAAGAAAAGTGTCTAATTATGTTACAACTTATAGTTATGATCACTACATATTTTTCAAGAACCATTCCTATTTATCAACTGTAGTCTAAAAACAAGCTCTTATAAAAATATAATGTACTCTATAAAATTGAATAAATAGACGTAGATACTGAATAGGAAACGTAGTTAGTTCAACCGTATAGCAGAATTTAATATATTTTTTTTATGTATGATGTAATCATTTGTCAATGTATTGTATATGAATCCCACGAGCATACATTTTTACTATACAGATCGTACTGTACCTATTGGGCCTATATTGGGCCCGAATGTAATAGCTTTAGGTTTACATTGTTTCCGTACATGTAATTTTGTATATAAGGCGCAGCCTTAAGGTTTATCGATCTAGAAAACTGATTCACAAACTCCACAGTTTCTGACATGGTATCAGAGCAATGAATCTACTACAAATTGGTTCTAAGCTACGATCTTGAGATTCTCTCTCTCTACTCTTTCTCTCTTTCTTCTCTTGTTCACCTTTATTTTTTATCTCTTTCTTCTCAAAACCTCTGTTTTTTCTTCTATTCGTGACAAAGAGTAACCCGTGATGGGTGATGAAACAACTCCTTCGAAGAACACTTCAGGCCTATCCGATGTTTCAAGCAAACCTCGCACAGAAGATTTGCGAAGAAGGATATCGCCGTATGATCTCACTGCTGGAGACAACCCTGGAACCCTCATCTCCAAACCCTTGTTGAGAGGACACAACTACGATGAGTGGTCATCAAACTTGAGAGTCGCTTTGAAAGCACGGAAAAAGTTCGGGTTTGCAGATGGGACAATTCCCGAACCGGATGCAGAATCTGAAGATTACGACGACTGGTGTGCCAATAATGCATTGGTCCTCTCTTGGATACGCTTAACCATAGATGAAACATGGTCTAATACGTCGCTGGCTCACACAGAATATGCCCATGTTCTCTGGACTCAACTCCAAAAGAGATTCACAGTGAAAAATGGGCAGCGTGTGCAGAGGTTAAAGGTGGAACTTGCAAATTGTCGACAGCATGGTTCTCCACTTGAAACCTACTATGGGAAATTGACAAAGATTTGGACCAGCTTGGCGGATTACCAGCAAAGCAAAACGCTTGAAGACATTGCTCGAGAAAGGGAAGAAGACAAGCTTCATCAATTTCTTATGGGAGTTGATGAATCCATCTATGGCACCATCAAATCATCGATCCTTTCTCGTACTCCTCTGCCTTCTCTCGATGAGGCCTACAACTACCTCATTCAAGACGAAGAATCCAAAGCCTTAGCTCGTTTGCAAACAGAGAAACTTGAAGGAGTGAGCTTTGCTGTCCAGACTCAACCGTCCAAATCATTTCACACACCAAGTACAAACTCTGTTACGGATACTCGTGGAGGTCAAGTCAGCTGCACAATATGTGGTCGTCATGGTCATCTCGCTGAGAATTGCTTTCGAAAGATCGGTTATCCTCCCTGGTACAACGAACGTCCCAATCGGTAACGTAGCAACTCGTCTCGTGATGCAAACAGCAGTGGACTTCTCCCTACACCATCCAAGTCTAAAACTCCTGAACCTGCCCGAGCGCATCATACTTTTGCTACAGCGAATGCAGCAATCAGTGACTCGGACCGTACTGGTTTTAGCGGCCTGGATGATCACCAATGGAAGACGCTCGTTGCTCTGCTCAATGAACGAAACTCCACCTCTGATGATCGTCTGAAAGGTAACCTCTTTATCGAATCTTGGATTATTGATACTGGCGCCTCCAACCACATGACAGGTAGCCTTGATTATCTGTGTGAAGTGCATGATATGGCACCTATGTTAATTAAACTCCCTGATGGAAGATACACGGCCTCGACAAAACAGGGGACAGTGAAAATGGGATCTTCTCTTAGTCTTCACAATGTCTTCTTTGTAGATGGCCTGCATTGTCATCTTATTTCAGTTTCACAACTTACTAGAGATCATGGATGTATATTCCAGATATCTGATAAGATTTGTGTGGTTCAGGATCGCATCACAAGAGAGCTGATTGGAGCGGGTGAGCAGCTGAGTGGGCTGTATTTCTTTAGAGGAATGACGTTTATGGCAGCTTTGCAAACATCATCTTCGGTTTCTTTGGAGCAGTGGCATCGTCGCCTCGGACATCCATCTTCTAAGGCATTGGAAATGATGAGTTTTAGTGATTTGAGTAGTAGTAGTGGTTTTGATTTTAAGACTTGTGACGTTTGTATACGTGCAAAACACGCAAGAGAACCTTTCCATTTAAGCACCAATAAAACAACTATGGTTTTTGAATTGGTTCATTGCGACTTATGGGGTCCGTATAGGACTACTTCGATTTGTGGGTCTCGTTATTTTCTGACTATTCTCGATGACTACTCTCGTGCGGTTTGGATTTACCTGTTGCCTGAAAAGAAAAATGCATCCAAACATCTCCAAGACTTCATAGCTATGGTAGAACGTCAATTCTCTACTCATGTTAAAGCCATACGTAGCGATAACGGATCCGAGTTCCTAGCTCTCACTTCGTTCTTTGCTACAAAGGGCATTCTCCACGAAACATCCTGTGTGGGTACTCCTCAACAAAATGGTCGAGTCGAAAGGAAACATCGTCATCTTCTAAATGTTGCTCGATCACTACAATTTCAAGCTACATTATCTACTGAGTTTTGGAGCTATTGTCTTCTTGCTGCTGGATATCTTATCAATCGTACTGCCACGGCGATTTTGAAGGGTAAAACTCCTTATGAACTCTTATACAATCGACCGCCCCCATTGACACATCTCCGTAATTTTGGTTGTCTTTGTTATGTGCATAACCAAAAGCATGGAGGTGATAAGTTTGCTTCAAGAAGTCACAAATCCATCTTTATTGGCTATCCCTTTGGGAAGAAGGGTTGGCGTGTGTATAACCTTGAAACCGGCGTTATTTCTGTATCACGCGATGTCATATTTTGTGAGGATGAGTATCCTTTCTCATCTGGTACTTCATCGTCGACAGAGGAATGGTCCTCTTCTGTTTCTCCTCTGTTCTATGATGAAACTGAAGATGGGCTATCCGCTGTTGGGCTTTCTGATGTCGCACCTACTCAAGTTGGGCCTTCTGGGCCTCCTCTCGCTGGCCCTCACTTGTCGTCTCTGCCGTCGCACTCGTTCTCGACAGACTCGCTTGGTCCTGAACTCGTTCCTCCTGAATCATCTCCTGATATCAATTCTTCTCTGGACTCGTTCGCTGTTTCTTCTTCGTCATCACCATCTACTAGTGTCGCCCTTGACACATCCACTCTTTCTTCTTCGAACTCGGTTGATGATTCCCCTGTTTCTTCAAGATCGGCCGATTCTGGGTCTGTCTCTGTTTCACCGGAACACGAGCTCTCTGTTCCCTCTCCTCCTGAAGTTCTCGGTCGAGGTCATAGGCAAAGAAACCCACCCACTAAACTCGCAGATTATGTGACCACTCTCCTTCATAATCCGTACCCGTCTGCAACACCGTATCCCATTGCCAATTATGTCTCTAGTACTCGATTCTCAGAGTCCTATCAAACATATCTTTTGGCCATTACCTCTGCTGTGGAACCAAAACATTACAAAGATGCTGTCTTAGATGAAAATTGGCGGTTGGCTGTTGGTGATGAGATCGATGCTTTGGAAGATCAAGGTACGTTCACGGTCGTTGATTTACCTCCTGGCAAGAAAGCTATAGGATGCAAGTGGGTGTTTCGTCTTAAATTTAATGCTGATGGTACGCTTGAACGACATAAAGCTCGCCTTGTGGTGCTTGGTAATGGTCAAACAGAGGGAATTGATTATAACGAGACATTTGCTCATGTTGCTGATATGATCACTGTACGTGCGTTTCTGCAAAAGGCTGTCTCCATGGATTGGGAAGTCTACCAAATGGATGTTCATAATGCCTTCCTTCATGGTGATTTGGAAGAAGAAGTTTATATGCAATTTCCTCCTGGTTTTCGTACCAATGATAAAAACAAGGTATGTCGTCTCCATAAATCCTTATATGGTCTTAAGCAAGCTCCTCGTTGCTGGTTCGCTAAACTGCTATCTGCGCTTGAGGCTTATGGCTTTGAACAAAACGGCAAGGACACTTCACTGTTTATTTATGAACGCAATGGTGTTCGGTTACAAGTCTTGGTTTATGTGGATGATTTGATAATGGCAGGCAACTCCCCATCTACCATAGACGAATTCAAGCACTATTTAAGCTCTTGTTTTCGCATGAAAGATCTTGGAATTCTGCGGTATTTCTTGGGCATCGAAGTAGCTCGAAGTCCAGCTGGTATGTACTTGTGTCAACGAAAATATGCTTTGGATATCATTGCTGAGACAGGTTTACTGGGAGCTAAACCTTCATCTTTTCCAGTCGAGCAAAATCATAAACTTGCTCTCGCCTCCGGTATCTCTCTGTCTGACCCTACACGCTATCGTCGTTTGGTGGGTCGTCTCATCTACCTTGGTAATACTCGGCCAGAATTGTCTTACGCTATTCACCTTGTATCCCAATTTATGCATGATCCGAAACAAGAACATTGGGATGCCGCACTTCGTATCGTTCGCTATCTCAAAAACAGCCCTGGCCAAGGTCTTCTTCTTCGCGCCAATACGGTTCTTACTCTCACTGCCTGGTGCGACTCTGATTATGCGACTTGTCCCATTACTCGTCGTTCTCTCACTGGCTATATCACTTTCCTCGGTGGCTCTCCTCTCTCTTGGAAGACGGACAAACAAGATACCGTATCTCGTTCTGTTTGTGAAGCTGAGTATCGTGCCATGGCTGATGCTGTTAGTGAGGTCATTTCCTTGCGTGAACTGCTCTCTGCTTTTGCTATTGACTGCACTCAGCCAACTGTCCTCCACTCTGATAGTCTTTCCGCTATTAAACTCGCTGCGAATCCTGTTAAGAAGGCTCGTACGAAGCACATTGAAGTGGATGTTCATTTTATTCGTCAAGCTATTTTTCGTGGAATAATCAAAACGCAGCATGTGCCTACGACTACTCAATTAGCTGATATATTGACGAAGGCATTAGGACGCAAAGGTTTTGAGTACTTTCTGTCCAAGGTGGGTGTGTGTAACCTCCACACTCCACCTTGAGGGGGGTATTGGGCCTATATTGGGCCCGAATGTAATAGCTTTAGGTTTACATTGTTTCCGTACATGTAATTTTGTATATAAGGCGCAGCCTTAAGGTTTATCGATCTAGAAAACTGATTCACAAACTCCACAGTTTCTGACAGTACCCTTGTTTGGCATTGATAAGCAATGGGAGAGACTGCATAATTAGTGAAAATAAATTTCAATCTGTAAAACAAAACTTTATATAATGACATACAGCGATAACCTATGATTCGGGTGATTAATCAATCAGTCTAGTAAAGGAGATATTAATTTTTTTAAAAACACTTATGATGAGCTCACATGTTTCATAATCATAAAATTAAATTATCATTGTGATTATATTTTTTGTTTAGTTATAAAGACACACGTCGCATGTGTTTAATTGATCTTTTGAGCTGGTTAAAGTCAATTCGTCCCACTTTTTTTTTTTGTCTAACACGAAAACTTTTGAAATCGCCTTTCCTTCGATTATTGTTTATTGCATATAAAAACAATAATGCCATCACGAGATTCATCGTTGGAATCGGATTCTCAATCTTTGCCAATTGTCATCAAAGGTTTTAAAAAGGGTGACATTAACACACAACCAGAGTAAAGCTTATCCTCCAATTACTTTGATTCGTTTGAAACTTTTTATCCACACTCATTACAGTTACTAGTTACACATAGTATCATCTTTTTATTTAATACATTAATTAGTTATATATATATACTTATACATAGTAATGCCGTTGTGGAGGTCCCTTTTCTACCGTCCGATTTGGGAATCTTCGGTAAAATTTTGGAGTTTAGTCTAGGGTTATGTTTGGTTTGTATGTTAATAATTTGTTTGTCTTTATTCGGGGTTATATTCCGATTTATATGTTCTGTAATTTATCTAAGGGTAGCTTTTAGTAAATACTTCGTTTAACGGGTTTGTGGTTCTAGAAACGTAATGTGACTGTCGGTTTAATTAGTGTATCTATAGAAGTTTTAATAAAATTTTAGATGAAACAAAAATACATAGTAATGACGTAATGGTCCAAACCTAATAAAATGAAATAAAGAAATCATTTATAGTTGAATTATTGAACTATACTATATTCTTTACTTTTATGGAGTAACTTCATTGAGTATCTATAATAATTATACACACTATATAATTACTGGATAATAATAAATAGTTTTTAAAAATAAAAATAATAATAATAAATATTTGTTATATTCAAACTACATTAAAAAAAATATATTATATCATCACAATTTTTTGTATCAATAATTGTTTTGCATATAGATGAAGTCATTATCTTTATATGTCCACACACACATTAAAAGCGTGAGGTTGTGAAAAAGTTAATCATCCAACTAAAAGAAAACAAAAGAGAAAGAGCATTAAAGAATAAAAAAGTGGGGTTAGCTCATGGAGTATGAAGAAACTCCTAACTCTTTTCGTATAGTGTGACTTCATTAAGAAGCCAAGAATTCGCATTTACCCAAAACAAGTGTGCTTTGTCTTTTCTTTTTATACCATCTCAAGAAAACTTTGAATATTTTTAAATCTAAAGTACGATATATACAATTCTGTAACCATATATTGTATTGAGAAATTTCAAGAAACTTAAGATTTCCAGTATTTTGATATCCAAAGAATCATCTCTATTACTCTTTATTTCACTTTCATAGTGACTTATATAAAGTTGGTTTTTTATTTGTTTTGCTAATGCAGAGTATTATTTATAACTAAAGGGTCACATACGTTATATTAAATCTATAGTATATTTTTTTCTCCCTATAAATTTTAGAAAGCGAAGAACCTTTGAATGGACTAAGTAATTTTGCAAACGTATATCAAACAAAAGTGTATGGTTGGATTAATATTTACTACTAAATACTTCCAGATTTATATAAATGTATTGTAATAATCTGTTTACAAAAATATGAAACCATTATTCATCTATTTATAATTTATTAAAAATAATAATATTGTGGAGTGTGAGTAATTGTGTGACAAGATAGTTTTTTTTTCCATCAGATTCATAAAGCCGGTAGACATGTTCACGTTCCTGCAGATTTCTTTTGTGTACCTCAACCGGTATAAATATTCTAATAACCAGTTTGTTGTAAGATTTTGTTTTTTTTCATCTTATCATGTAGTTTGTTTATCATTCGTATTCTAAAGGTGTGATGATATCATGAACAGTGACATATAATATGTTTTTCACTAAAAAAAATATCTATTGTAAAATGGTATAAAAGTCGTTCATTTAATACTTTGAATAAGTGAACATAATTTGAACTAGTTTCTCTTTTATTCACTAATACTTTTTACAAATATTTCAAAGAGTATGAAATTAGACTTCATCAAAGAGTCAGTGATTCTCATTTAGCCAACCAAGTGTGATTTGCTTTTCTTCTTCTTTTTATATCATATTAAATACGTTGATTGTTATTGAAATTTTACTTTAAAATATACAATTCATAAATCAAATATCTTATTGATCAATAACTATAACAATAGCATTATTTTTAATATTGCTATTTAAGAAAACCAATCTTTAAAATATAAGTTTTACATTGATCTTAAGTTACCTTTTAGCCAATTGATTTGTTTTTCATTTTTACAATGTATTTACTGGAAAAAGAAGAGAAAATGGCTAATTTCCTAATTTTACTTCTTTTATAATTCCTAGCTAATGGACTCTTTAATTAATAAAGGTCTGAGCTTTAAAATTCATGCAGTGGCGCCTTTTTATGTCTTTAATAGTGAAACACTGACAAGTGACAAACTTATTAAATTAATTATGAATCATTGTTAGTCTTCCTATAATTTCATAGTAACTTAATGAACTTCTCTTAAAGAATTTACTTAAACCCAAAACATTTGTTAGTTTAATAATTCATCATGAAACAGAGTAAACCGGACAAAAGGGAACCGACATTCTTTCTTCCGTACACGTGTCAATACATAATTCGTAAATACATGTTCAATTCTCCATCTGGACTGTGGACTCTCTGGCCTAGACAGAGAGAACGTGCAAAGACTAATATAATAAGGCTGGTCTGTTTCCACCTCAAAAACGTGTCCATTGATTTATAACATTTTGCACTTTGCAGTGTCAAAAAATTATACTTAGATTCCAAGATTTTTGTATGTCAAATTTGTGAAAATCATATAAAAGTCTTCTGTGTGATACTATATCATTACCGTTGGTAAGTAATACAATTCTGATTCCCAACTGCTGTTTTACTTGATTTGTTGTACTTGTACAGTAAAGAAGAAGAATGAGAAAAAGGTGCCAATGCCATATTGGTGGTGACCAGGTCAGACATAAATGTGGGTTGTTGTTCTTTAAATTTCTTTCTTTTCTGGTCACTTCATAATTCAGAAACAGAATTTTACTGCATTTACTCCAACACAAATTATAGACTCTCATGTTTTTGTTATGTAGCTAGATAGCTGATAGTATATAGATCAAAACACACCAGACTGATTCATATAGCTTATAGTTAGTTGTCTTATAAGTTCACTAGAACCAGTAAGCTATGGTGGGATACAGTGTGAAGACATGATTTTGAGATGACCAAAAATATTCTATTATGCCCCACACCAACAGTATATTCATAAGTGGATGTCTTAATTGTCAAACGCATTAAACCCGAATACATTGAAGTTTCATGAGTTTACAAGTAGACATTGTGTTTCAAATAATAAAAAAAATAATGTGAAAATCCAAATCAAAGAATTTTACTAATCACCACCACACAATACACACAACTGTCCTGGAAAAAAACAGGAGCACCAGTTTGTGATCAACCACTCATTATACCAAACCCCAAACCCAAACTCACTCACGAGGAAGAAACTTTTGAAAGACCAAAACAATGAAGAGGAAAATTTGAAAGGAGAAAGAAAGAAAACGAGGAACTTAGATCACCACATAACCAATAACACAATGGCAAATCCTGTCTTTGTTCTTAGTATATCAGAATCGGGAGAATTCTTAGAATAAGTCGAATTTCTTCTTCAGCAAATCTTGCTTCCACCTCGGCAATTTGTAGAATGCTTATTTCTCCATTCCAAATACTGTATGTCTCTGCACTAGGGGAAACTTCATTCATCGGTGGCCGCCTCTAGAATCTTCACATCACCGATCATCTTCTTAGTTCGCCGGAGATAAACCACTAGAACCAAACAAAGCAAGACCAGAGTTGATTTGAATCCATTTAGAGTTTTCCAAACCAACTAAACCTAAGATCGGCTATTTTAGAGATTTGAGTCTTTTAATGAAACTTTCAACCTTCAACGCATAAGAAAACGGAAGAAATTTTTTGAAACTCTATAAATCAACCGATTTAAACAATAAATGGAAAAGAGGTTCATACAAACCGAAATAAAGTTTTACAATAAATAGAAAAGAGGTTCATACAAACCAGAATAAATGAAAATTTTTGAAACACTATAAATCAACCGATTTAAACGAAAAGAGGTTCATATATAAAAATTTAACAACACAACAATAAATGTCTGGTATGTATTTTTTTTTATTTATTTTTTGCTGGCATGTCTGGTATGTAGTTAAAATTCATATTTTGAATGTTGATATTTCATGTCACTGTTAGTGGAAATAAAAACAAAAAAATAGGAACACTTTTCGTTATTTTTTCATTTATAAATTTGTGTACACGTTTGACAATTGTTGTTTTGTTAGATTTTTATATATTGTTGGATGTTTTATTTATGTCCACGATCTGTATTCATGACTGATTTGGTTCTATTTGGAAAGGATCATAGATATATGGTATGACTATTTTTTGTTTATTGTTTATTTTGTTGGGAACTTCCAATTATTGTTTTTGTGGGTCTTTTTATTCCATCAAAACGTATATTTGATAGATAAGTTTTCTAGAAAAACCTAATAAAAAACTAACAACAAAGATATCGAATATACAAATTAGCAAAACGAAATCAGATAAAACAAGACTAAACGGTTTAGTCTAAACGTAAGAGAAGAAAATTCTAAAGAAAGAGAGATGTGGGTAAGATTATCGTATATTGAATCGAACAAAACTTTCTTCAACGTCCCTCTATTTATAAAAAACCTTGTTGATCCACGAACTTGAAACATCTTTTTTTTTTTGCCCTTCTATTACTAGTGATATCAATTTAACTTGGTTTACTATTATTATGTATACCGGAATCATTTTACCAAACCTATTTTCATTTAAGTTTTGGTGGAAAAACAGAATAACGATATTTTAGGGTTTTAGTAGAAAACACAAATATCACTGTTTTAATGGAAAATAGGAATCTGCAAACGTTTAAAGAAAGATAAGACTGCAATTTTGGCAGAAAATATAATTTTATGGTTGTAACGAGAAAATGCGTTTGTGCGATTTTTTTGAAAAAACAAATTATAAAGTTTTGATAGGAAAATAAGAATTTACCGATTTTTTAGAACAAAACAAGATTGTATGGATTTGACGGGAAAACAAATTTTGCGGTTTTGTTCTTTTTCGAAGTATCTGAACTGATCCAAACCGAGTACTATCAAATCAACCCAAACCAATTTTTAAAAATACCTGAATGAATCCAAAGTACCTAGAATCGAATACCCAAAAGAACGGAAAACACGAACCGGAATGAAAACAAGACCCAAAATGTCTGATACTAATAAAAACCATAACAAAAGAATTTTTGTTGTTGTTGTTGTTGTTGTTTTTGGTTTAGCTGAAATTCTGGGCATAAGCAATGAAGACTTTTCACATTAATTCTGAGGTAATTTTGGATAGTTTTGGTGAAAATAATGGAAACAAACCGAATTCGAATAGAAACCGAATAATTTTTTGTTCTTTTTCGAAGTTTCTAAATCGATCAAAACGGATAGTATCAAATCCAAACCAAAATTTAAAAATATCCGAATAAATTCTAAATACGTAGAACCGAATTTTCAAAAGAATAGAAAACATAAACCAAAATAAAATCGATATCCGAAATGCTCGAGAAATCGAGACTAATAAAAACTATAACAAAAGAATACTAAACTAATTTTCTCACTTGAGTGGCCCAAAAGAAGTGGCAAAGAGATTTATCTGAGTTTACGTGTATGATGCCATTATATTATGGATTTTATTACATTTGTGGACGATGGTTATATCATTAAACTTAAGCAGCAGCAGTTATTATTGTATACTTTTTACATATGAACATGGGAACCTAAAAATTCAGACATATGTCGCCAATTACCTCATAGGA
Source organism: Aurinia saxatilis (assembly GCA_900406295.1). Lineage (NCBI taxonomy): Eukaryota > Viridiplantae > Streptophyta > Magnoliopsida > Brassicales > Brassicaceae > Aurinia > Aurinia saxatilis. The sequence goes on along the minus strand of OVAP01000411.1, from coordinate 559 downwards.
TATGAATTAACTTAACAAAAGGAAAATATAAAATTTATTTAACAAAGGAAAAACAAAATGGGAGAGATGAAAAAAAAGGAGGGAATTTGGGCGGGAGATAAAAAATAACTTAGTATTACAGCCCCTGCAAACTTATTCTAATTTTCAAAAACTCAAATTTTTATATTTGTCATATATATATATATATATATATATATATATATATATCGAATTATCAAATATTTTCTTGAATGATTATTCTATTATTAATTACTATTGTACTATGATATCGATAAACTGTTAGGATAAGTTATGATGTTGTAGCAGTAAAAAAAAGTGTGTAGCTAACAAAGAAGATATAAATGGTTTTTACTTTGTCAATACCATAAAAATATAATGATATTATTTTTTTTGTAAGAGAAAATATAATATAATGATATTGTTTTGTTATAGAGTGTATCAAATGTTCTTGGTTTTATATATAATGATGTTGTTTTGTTATAAAGTGTATCCACTACAAGAAAACACTTTGTTTGCGAGGGCAGGATTCCACGCAAAGACGTCGCAAATCAGGGTGTGC
>OVAP01000410.1:8946-34195 GCA_900406295.1 Aurinia saxatilis | reverse complement strand
ATAGGGGAAATGTTGAGAATGAAAATAAGAAATTGTTTACTTGTGGTATTAGATTAAAACAAAAGCAAACCGAAAACATAAACCCCAGAGTTTTGAACAGATGGGAGAGTGTGTGTTTATGCTTTAGCAAGAATGGAGAATTTGAAATCGCTGATTCCTGAAGATGTTTTGCAAACGGTGAAATCCAGCAGCGTCGATGATCTTCTCTCGTCTTCTTCATCTCTTCTCCGCTTATTTATTGGCCTCCCTCAGTTTCACAAAGTACGTTAACACAGTTACCCCCAAAACCCTACAGTCTCTTCATTTGATTTTTTCTCTTTTCAGGTGGTGAGTGAGTTAGCGGATCCTGATTTGGGTTGCTGCGGGAAGAACGAAGAGACCTCTCTTGACTTGAAACGTCGGGGGAATCTCTGTTTTCGCAGCAGGGATTTTGAGGATGCTTTGCGTTTCTACTCTAAGGCTTTACGTGTTGCTCCTCCAGAAGCCATTGATGGAGACAAGAGCTTACTTGCTTCTCTCTTTCTGAATAGGGCTAACGTTCTTCAGGTATAGCTCTCTTTCTCTTTGGCCCCCTATTATTCACTCCTTTGTTGATTCTCATGTATGTTTCTGTCTCTTGTTGTTCTCTTAAGAATCTGGGTCTTCTTGAGGAGAGTTTGCGGGACTGCCATCGTGCTCTTCGGGTTGATCCTTATTATGCAAAGGTTCTGTCCTTATTTTGCTTTGGATTCTTTTAGTGGTTTCAGCTGCCATATCATTCCATTTATTTTCGTTGATCTTTGTTTCAGGCTTGGTATAGGAGAGGCAAACTTAATACTGTTCTTGGGAATTGTAAAGATGCAGTTCGTGACATCACAGTTTCTATGTCTCTTGAGGCATCACACGAGGGGAAGAAGCAGCTACAGAATGAACTCAAGACTATTCTGGACAACCAGAATAAGCAAACATCTCATGAATATCGTTTAAGCAAAGTCGCTGGTGTAGGTGAGGCAGGATATGATTCTTTCTATACCGAGTTTCAGATAGTTAAATACTCACATGTTTCTATCNTCTTTCTATACCGAGTTTCAGATAGTTAAATACTCACATGTTTCTATCATTGGTCTGTAGATCATTTGCCGAGTGTGAAAAGTGAAGTAAAGCTACGTTGTGTGACAACAGAAGAGAAAGGAAGGGGTATGGTATCAGAATGTGATATTGAACAAGCTTCTGTGATACATGTCGAACAACCATTTAGTGTGGTATGAGCTGTGATAATAATGGACTGCTTTTAAACAGTTAGGAGGAACAGATAATGTATTCTGAAGTTTTAAACAATGATGGTTTTAGTGTCCAAAAGTTTTGTGAATAAGATCAAGATATAAATGTTTCTTGCTTGAACAGTCATATTTTCCTCTGTTACTGAACATGCTTTAATGGTAATGTCGCTTCATATATGTAGGTCATATCAAAAAGTTGTCGGCAAACACATTGCCACTTTTGCCTGAATGAGTTGCCTGCCGATGCTGTTCCATGTCCATCATGCTCAATACCTGTCTACTGCTCAGAGTCCTGCCAAATTCAATCAGGTGGAGTGCTGTTCACAAAGCATCATATTTGTCACAATCTACCTGATGATATTGCGGAGCATATCAAAGTTTTTACATCAGCGGATAAATATTATTCTGAAACCGAGTGCCTTCAAGAGCACCAGCATGAGTGTTGGGGAGCAAATTGGCCTGCTGTACTTCCATCTGATGCTGTTTTAGCTGCTCGGGTTATAATGAAATTAATAAACCAAGGGAAAGCAGCTATGGATCTTTCCAATCTTCAGGAGATATTAGTATGTCCTTTTACTGTAAAAGTGTCCAGTCATTTCAACAGTCACAGAAACCTGATAAGGAGTGATTACTCAATGTCTTTGACAGGAATTGTCCCATAGCTACTCTCAGATGAATCCAGAGAGCAAGTTGGATTTGCATCTACTTTCCATAGTATTGATTTGGTGCCTTAATAAATCTTGCTGTCCTGATCTCTCCGTCTGTGAAGCTTCTGTGACACAGGTATCCTCTTCATCTCTTTTCTCATCATAGTCAACTTTGCTCTCTGAAATTGTGCCCGCACTAAAATATTGAGTTCAATGGATGCTAATGCTTTAGGCTTAAAAGTTCTGCTTTCCCCCATTTGTCACTGGGATTTAGTTTACCAATTGACACCAAGATATGAAGTTCAATTTTCACATTGGTTCCTTATGGCCAAAAATGTTCACCACGTGCAACAAAATCCATATGGCTTAATCGATAGGTTCCTGTTAACACGAATTAATGGAGAAACATAGCCGTGTACATGATGCATGTGCAACATTTTTGTTATGTTTTGAAATTAATTATTTTTGTCAAAGATTTGCTTATTGAGGTGTTGACCACTGTCTGGAATTTTCCTCTATGTGTAGACTATAATACTGCTCTCACAAATCAAGGTGAACTCTATAGCAGTTGTCCGTATGAAATCCAGCGACAATTATTTTAAATGCATCTCATCTGCAAACCTCTCAGCAAAAGAGCCGATTCAGAGTTTAGAGCAGGTTTGTCTTACCTGAGGTACTGCTTATTATAATGTTATTTCATGTCTCTTCGCGTAAAGAACTTATTTTGATCTAAGTATCACCCTTTACAAAATGCGATTTGGAGTTAAAAAAAGGGACTCTAATCTATAAGTAAAAGAGCCGATTCAGAGTTTAGAGCAGATTTGTCTTAGCTGAGGTACTCCTTATTTCTCATCGAGTAAAGAAATCATTTACATCCAAAATGCGATTTGGAGTTAAAAAAATGGGACTCTAATCTATAAGTAACGTGGTTCTCTATATATTTGTCTTATTTTGAACAGCTCTTTTATGGAACTTCTTGACTGCCTAACATTAGAGGTTATGACATACATTGGTCCTTGATCAGTATCTCTTTTTCTTATTTCTATTGTTTGCTGCNAAGTAACGTGGTTCTCTATATATTTGTCTTATTTTGAACAGCTCTTTTATGGAACTTCTTGAGTGCCTAACATTAGAGGTTATGACATACATTGGTCCTTGATCAGTATCTCTTTTTCTTATTTCTATTGTTTGCTGCTTATCTACAGATCAGAGTTGGCCAGGCTCTTTATAAAACTGGTAGTTTGTTCAATCATTCCTGCAAGCCAAACATCCATCTGTATTTCCTTTCACGTGGACTCATAATGCGAACGACTGAGTTTGTTCCTGTGGGCTGTTACCTCGAGCTGTCATATGGTCCTGAGGTATTCTTGTGATCCTCTTTTCTCTATTTGTTACATCTGATCAGTATCATATATCTGATGTGTGCTTTGAAATCCATACTTTTTAAAATGTCAGTATGCATTACTATTCACAGGTTGGAAAATGGGATTGCGGAGATCGCATTAGATTTCTTGAAGAGGAGTACTATTTCCATTGTCGGTGTTGTGGCTGTTCTCAAATTAACATATCAGACCTTGTTATAAATGGGTATTGCTGTGTCAATACAAACTGCACTGGTGTAGTTTTGGATAGCTCTGTGGCTGCATGTCATTCCGGGATGCTAAACAATTTTCTAACTGCTCCTGAAAGCCTGGATCATCGTGTGCAGGTAATCTGATATATTCAAAGCGAACTCATCAGGGTAAAGTTTCCTTGTGGTTCATTCTGAGAAAATTTTATGCTGATAATGAAGATGCTCATTAGTCATTCGTAAACTGCCAACTTAGGGAGTTACTAGAAGCAGGCTTTTATTTTTATCTGCTCAATTTCTTTGTGACTGGAGCAATGAAACGTTTCCAGTCTTATCCTCATTTTTACGTTAATAAGAGTTGTAATCTATAGGCAATGTTTCTTAATGGCAGTATCACCAATAAGTTTTATGTGAGCTTAATTTTGTTGCTTTCACAGGTGAGGGAGAAGATGCATGCTGATGTCGGTGAAGTGGCGTCAAGTTTGCTTACTAAGTCTAGAGGTTCCCTTCATATAGAACCTGATATATGTTTGAAATGTGGTTCGCACTGTGACGTCAAAAATTCTCATGCAGAGGTGAACAAAGCTTGGAATCACCTGAGAAGGTACCTAGTTTTTTTTTTTTTTGAAGATTTAAATTAATAATTGATGTGAAACTTTTCACTAAGACTTGGATCACTTGAGACATCAGGGTGGAAGAATTGATGAATTCAGGACGGGCCAATGTTTCTATATTCTCAGATTGTTTAAGGGCTATTGCCGTGCTTAGAACTTTCTTGCACATGTATAACAAAGACATTGCTGATGTGAGTCAAGTTCCTTTACTTACGCTTTTAAGGATTTTAAAGCATTTTACTCTTGTATCGGACATTGTGTAGCCATATCTTCTCCAACCACCAAAAGAAAAGAGACCACTCACGTTTCAAGATTTTGTATGTTCAGGCAGAAGATAAGGTTGCTCAAGCATGCTATTTAGCTGGAGAACTAGGGGATGCAAGGAAGCATTGTGAAGCGTCCATAAAGGTTAACTCTCAAAAGTGATAGGCTTCGTTTCTTAGACTACAAAGTGATATCGGGAAAACCTGAAAAAATACTTTAGCAAAATTTCCAAATTGATCTGGATAAACAAATTCCCCAAACAACCTTCAGTTTTTTTATCTGGTGTAAACCTCATCATTCCCAACTGCTAATAGGTATTTAGCCTCATGGTTCTGCAGCTAAAGTCCAAGAAATTTAGGATTAACTATCAGCTTCTCCTGGCTGAGAATGATGATAGAATACAGCTTTTTGCATACTTTGAAGAATTCTCTTATAATCGTGAGGTGTGAGATGGTTTTTGGGTTTGGTGGCAGATTTTGAAGAAGTTGTATGAGGATGAACATGTGGTGATTGGAAACGAAATGGTGAAGCTTGCATCAATCCAGCTTGCATCAGGTGATACAAGCGGAGCCTGGGACACTACAAAGAAACTGTCTCAGATATTCTCTAAGTATTATGGGTCACATGCTGAGTCTCTCTTCCCGTATCTCCCATGTCTTAAGCAAGAAGCTGCCAAAGCTGTAAACTTGTGATCTTAACCCAACAAGCTGTGCTGTAATAACTTGGTAGGTCTGTTACTTTGTTGGTTATTATTTACAAAAAGATTTTTTTTTTCTTTCTTTTTCATCTGATGCATTCATTTCATAAAAGGAAGGGAAATGTGACAGAAATCACAACACTAAGTCACACGAACAGCACAATATCTGCGGGTAATAGGCTTAACCGAAAAAACTAAGCAAATTTTTTAAGCCTAATAAAGTCCGAATCATAGACGAACAGCCAACTATATGGAGGGAAACAATCTCTCAGCGTCAAACGCTTACCATAACCATAAAGGAAACACAGCAGCTACATACAATTGCCTTAAGCTCTTGATGACTGAGATAAATAAAGCCAGTTCCAATTTCCACTTATGGATGAGTCTGAGTTTTGAAAGAAATTCAAAAGCAAAGGAAGACCAAGGTTTGAGGTCATTTAATCAGTCCTACCAGTTCTGTAGCTTCCAGAGCAGAGATGACAGCCTTTAGCTTAGCTTCATCTAGGCTGTTAATGTTTGTGAAATACCTCCTGTTATGCAGCCTTACTTCACCTGTTGACTCTATTATAGCCCATGAGGTCCCTCACAACTGCAACTATTTGGACCAAGAGACTTCAATATTGCATGTTTTATAAACCATCTCAATGGTTTCAACTTTCAACCACATGGTTCCTATTTTTCCAAAATGGTTTATAAAACATGGGGTATGCTTCTCAGAGTTCTTCCCTAGCCTTTCATGCCACAAATTTGGCGTCCCTCTTAGGTCTGCCACAGGAATAACAACTCAAACAGCTTTCCCAGTGAAGACAGATTCCATGAGGGAGGTCTCTTTACACACCAGCCAGTAGCCTGTTTTAACTGTNAGTTCTTCCCTAGCCTTTCATGCCACAAATTTGGCGTCCCTCTTAGGTCTGCTACAGGAATAACACCCCAAACAGCTTTCCCAGTGAAGACAGATCCCCCTGTTGCTTCCATGATTTAACTGTTGTGAATTCGTGACTTTCTGTTGTGTTTCCAATAACAAGTACAAATCTGAATTAATATCTGCGTGCTTGTGTTGTTAAATGGGCCACGCCCAGTGGTTAGCTTCTAATGGGCCGGACTGAGACTACGAGACGTCATCTCCACCCCGAAACCAATGCCATGGCGATCATGGCCGTAGCCGCTCTCTTCCACGCCAGGTTCCCTCTTCTCCTCCGCCGCACTGTTCCAACTCCGTCTTCTACATCTACTGTTAATTACTATCACAACACTATTCTATCCGATGGATTAAGCTACCGACTACGCTCCATTCTCCGTCATTCATCCTCCGACGCCGGCGGCGGAAACGATTCCGGCATCGTTACTTCGGATGCTCAGATTCCGGAATACTTGAAGTATAGCGATGAAGAATTGATGAAGCAATGCAAATTCGAGACATTCAGAGTGTCAGGACCTGGAGGACAGCACAGGAACAAGCGAGACTCCGCCGTACGCCTTAAACATCTTCCCACCGGAATCGTAGCTCAGGCCGTCGAAGACCGTTCACAGCACAAGAATCGAGCTTCTGCTCTTAACCGCCTTCGCACGCTTCTTGCCATCAAAGTGAGGAATAAAGTGGACCTTGAGGCCTATTCTCCTCCTCCAGAACTTCTTCAGATTCTACCTCCCAAGTCCACCATCAGAACTTCTTCTGCTTCCCAAATTGGTCCCAACAATCCTAAATTTGTACCTGTATGACTCCCTTTTCCTCTCTTCTTCTCTTCTGCCTTTTACTCAAACTACACAACACTTCTCTTCTACAGGGAATGCAAGCTTTGCTTGACGTTATCTCTGCTTGTGACGCTTCTATCTCCGATTCTGCTAAATTCTTGGGGTGATTAATCCTTCTTCAACATGTAATATTCACTGAAACCAAATGTCTTATCTTTTGAGTTACCTTTTTTTGCTTTTTCCAGTTTGAGCACTGGTGGCTTATCTCGTTTGATACTCTCTCATGATGGTCTTCGTATGGCAGTCAATAGCATGAGGGCAGCCAAGGTACTGTTTATTCTTATACCAATCCATATCCTCTCTTCTTAATTCTCAGGAGGATGCCAATAAGCTAGTCATAGAGCAAATTGTTTTGCATTTAGACTTTATCTTGGGATCAGTGTGAAAGGATGACCTTATGGCTCTGCTTTCTCTAATCAAGTCTGTCCAGATGTGCATGAGATGCATGCTTGTCTTTTGTTACAGCTTCCTGCTTTCTTCAACACTTACTGTATTGTTTATGATTGGTCATTGCAAAATTGTTTTATAGATTTTAGTTTTAGTAGCTCTTGTTGATTTGTATTGTATCTTATCAATGCTATTCGAACTTTCAACATGCTAACTAGTTTCTTATTGTTTGCTTTCAGGGAATGAAGCCTCTCAAGTAGTTGGGGTATTTGCCATTTAGAAAATGGTGTTGGGGCATTTGACGTCTTGGATTTAGGTTGCTACTGCAGCACAGTGACTACCTTTTTTATGCACCATACCTTGTATACAAAACAAAAGGAAATGCTGAGTTCAGTCTAACATCTGCTCTTCTAACATCATTAAAACAGTCACACTTATAAGATGATATACTATAGGCTGTTCAAATGTTTATGGTAATTACCCGTCCTCTTTTCTTGTCATTTTGATAGAAGCTAATAGTCCAATACATCTGGGACCATTTTGGATTAGATTTCTTCCTTTTCTGTTTTTTTTTCTTCTGGTTTCCTCTCCATTTAAAGAAATCAATCTCATTGGTGGTGTAAGTAAAAAGTGGAAATCTGGCTTTTTCTTGTATTTTGGAGCTTCATGGTTGTCTAGGGCTGTAATTTGCACGATGAAACACAAGGAAACTTAGGTTTTAATCGATAATTACTTGCAGTAAGGTATTTCCATTTGGAATATTTGAAGATTATTTTCTGGTATAGCAATGTAGAATTGGATCTTATTGATCAAACAACCGCAGTGCCTCAGCTACTAGAGCTTAGTATGCATCTGTTTCTCCTCTATTCTGACTTCAGCTACAGTGAATGTGCTTACACGTAAATTACACGCCTAACACATTTTGGTCAATGGAGCAAATGAAGAAAGCCGGTCATTGCCTACAGGAATGTTCTCAGGTATATTGGACATTGAAAATAGCAAAAAACTTTGATGCAGGAGAATCAGATTCTTGTAGAATGAGGTTCTCTTCTTCCCCACACAGGAAAAGAAGTAACTTTTATGGAGTTGACTCTTGAGAAATGTTGTTTATTCATTTTTATCCAGAAAATCCTCAAGAGGGAGAGTATCCTGGGTGCATTCTGACTCACCACCTGCATTTTTAAACATGGATCTGAATTCTGAAGGTGTACTCGAGAGAGTGAGATTCCTTGACTTTTCATGGATTGAACAACGACCAATAACCTTACCTTTTATCTTTGGTATGAATCTTACGATTCTAACAAATGGATTAGCATATGCAAATTTCTGCGACTAATATAGTGAGTGCAGCTGTTTAAATCTTATGTTGATGCCATAGTCACTCTGCTCTCAAAAAAGAAAGCAGATATGTTTGTGGATGTTCTGTTTTAGTCATAAAGCTATTGGAGCATCTCTCTAAAGTGACTTTGACTTTCGTTAGGCGTAAGCCCTGTTTAATAATATTTGCAAGGATAATTCCCTGCTTTAAGTTGAAAGAGAAGATCTGATTCCTCACCACTATTGCTTGGGGGTTTTATTTCTTTTATTGGCAACTTTCTCCTCTTGGCACTCATGCCTAATTGTACAATCATGTCTATATAGACTTCACTACAGAAACTGATGTCCTAAGATTTCCAACATCCAATAGTGCCATTTAGCCTGTAGATATCAATGAGGCTTGATTTATCTGCCAAGCTTCGGCAAGTTCTTGGCCATGCCAAGGATCATGCTTCTATTGGCAGAGCTATGGTACAAAAGTACAGTGAAAGAGGGTTTTTTGACATTGAAGTTGCAGTGGTTCGAGCCACTAGCCACGATGATTGTCCTGTTGATGACAAAACCATGCACGAGATACTATTCCTTGTCTCTAACACTCCGGAATCAATTCCTTTTCTTGCTGAACAGATCTCACGCCGTCTAGCTAGGACGAGAGATTGCTTAGTCGCGGGTAAAACTTTGTTACTCTTCCACCGTCTCTTGCGTGGTAGCAGTCGCTGTATCGAGCAGCAATTGCATGTTGCACACACCTCTGGTCATCTCCAAATAGGTTGCTGCTGGTTCATGATGAGCCAGGACCCTCCATCCTTTATTTTTCTGCAGAACTATGTAGCTTATCTTCAAGAGAGAGTTGGATGGATCATCAATCAAGCTGGTAAGCTCGAACCTGTGATGCCTGGTGGTACAACGTTTAGCCGATACAAAGAGAAATCCATGGATCTGGTGTTCCACATCTTACCAAAGTGCCAGGAGTTCATTGCAAAGGTGTTGAAGTGTTCACCAGTTGATGCCTGGCCTATCGATAAACTGGCCCAAGCAGCTACAGGAAACATCTTGAAAGAAAGTTTCCAAGTTTACATGACGTATTCTGATGGGATAGCCGCACTGATCAACATGGTCTTTGATCTTTCAAGACCCGCAAGAGACTTAGCTTGCGGAATGTTGAAGAAAGCTTCTCAACAGATTCAAGATCTCCAAGACCTGTATGAAAAATGCAGAGGATTCGCAGGGATGAGAAGCTTGGATTACCCATCTGTGCAGGCCATCGCCTTGGATCATATAATAGCACTAGAGGAATGCTCAAGCTATGCTCCTGCAAGTTTTGTATTGAAGAGAAGTGAAGACAAAAGGTGTTTCTCTGGCTCTAGCAACCTAAGGGTTCCAAGCACCTGGAGTGAACAAAGGCAGGAAAGGCACTGTGCCGGTTTCTCATCTACCAGTCCTTTCTCGTTCCCAGTGGAGACCAAAATCAGCATGGTCTGGGTTGTTTTCGACAATGAAGATCGCGAAGAATCAGACAAGTCAATAGAGAAAGCACTGAATGTTGATCATTCATTTCAACCGAAACTATAAGAAAGTTGCAGAAGAGAGATAGAGGTCACCGCTTGCTCCACTGATGCTCTCTGCTTCAGGTTTTTTGTTCCTTTGCATACCATTCCATCTCTTTACTTTGCGCAGGGCAGAAAAATTAAGTACTCCATGAGGAAGGAAACAGTCAGATAATACTATTTCATTTTTTTTGTATATTAAGATTACACCAATGTATACATGAATCTGAGGTTGTGCAATTTCTCCAAATATATAAAGATCTCCCTCACCCACCATATACTTCTGTTGTGATTGTACGAAGTGGGTTTTTGCATTTTGTCCGTGTTACATGTTTTATAGACTGTTTGAAACAAATGGATAAAATTAATTCGAACACTGCTTAATATCCATGATAGGGCCTTCTTAGAAACTAGAAATGGCCCAATCTTATTGGGTCTTCTATACCACATACCAGTTCCAATGAGTTTAATTATAGAAGATATAGAACTCACTAGATTCACATTAAATGTCTGGAACATTATAGAAGACCCTCAAACCTAAGCTGAAAGCTAGAACATTCTAAATGTCTCTGTCAATCAGTAAATAGATAGAAACCAAAATTAAGCTCAAGAGTGTTCGAGAACATGTAGCATTCTTCACTTCATCAGACCCATCTATATATATTTACAAGATACCTAGCCCATTAACTCTCATAGAGAAAGATAGCAAACAACAAACAAAGCATCACAAGAAGACGATTACCCCTTTTGCAAGAAAAGCCAGCACTAATCAAAGATGATGAAGCAGGTGCCTTGCGTCTTGTTAGGCCTTTTCCTAGCAACTCTGTTTCTCGGATCTATCAAAACAACTGAAGGATCCTTTCTGTCTCCATTCGACACTCGAGATCGGTTCCCTGATCCCTTCAGAATATTGGAGCAGATCCCATTAGGTCTCGAGAGAGATCAGAGCTTGGCTCTGTCTCCAGCCAGAGTGGACTGGAAAGAAACACCAGAAGAGCACGTGATCAGGCTCGATGTGCCCGGGATGAAAAAGGAAGAGGTAAAGATAGAGGTGGAAGAGAATCGAGTTGTGCGAGTAAGCGGTGAGAGGAAGAAGGAGGAAGAGAAGGAAGGAGATCATTGGCATAGAGTGGAGAGGTCTTATGGAAAGTTCTGGAGACAGTTTAGGATGCCTGACAATGTGGATTTGGACTCCCTCAAGGCCAAGCTTGAGAACGGTGTGCTCACCATTAACATGAAAAAGCTTTCCCAAGACCAAGTGAAGGGTCCAAGAGTCGTCAACATAGTGACTGAAGAGGATCAAACTGGCAAACCCAGTTCGTCTTAATTCCAAAATGAGCTCTGGTTGAACACGCAATTGAGTTGTATGTCTGTAAAATCCGTTTATCCCGTTTTCTAAAAGCAATAAACCATATAACAGCTCTTTGTGCTTGTGTGTATCAATCAGTTCCAATAAAAAGGATGTGCGAGTTTAACCATGTTCAATCCTCCATGGGCCTGGAAATTTTTGCTGGAATAAACAATAAATAAATCACATAGTGATGTTTCAGAGAGCAGTTGCAAGGTTTACTTTCTTAACAAGCGACATAGTTTTTTGCTCAGGTATCACATAATAGTTTCTTACAACATCACCGTACTTGTCTTCGCATTTCAAACACAAAAGTGTAGCCTGTTGAGCAGTGTTTTGAAACTGGATTGGACGTTGAATTAAATATGTTTTTGGATCATAGTTCAAAAAATATGTTAATATATAAATTAATATATGTATATATTAATTATTCATCTTGTAATTTAATTTTGATATATTTAATTCCATTTGATTGTCAAAAAGATATATGTAATTCCATTTTGATATTTATGTCAAATATAATCATATCAAATAAATTATTCATGTATTTATTAATAAAATTATTTTATGTGTAAAAAAATTCAAAGAGAAAGACAAATAACTAGAACAATTTTTGAAAAAATAACTTAGAAACACATAAAAAGAAAAACAATTTCAAAAGATGATAAGATTTTAACAAAACTCAAAATGTTATGATTTTTAAAAATTTAGCGTTTAATAATTATGAAAGCATTAAATGTTATTAATACTCTATTCATGTCAAACCGAGTTTTATTACTAACTTGACCCGACCGGTTCATGATTTTTAATCGAATTTTTATTGGGTTTTTTGGTCTATCTCTTTTAGGTTTTTATAATAACCAAATTGGATAGACCATCGGTTCGTGGTTCAACCGATCCCACCGGCCGGTCCTGTCCGATTTTAAAAACAATGATGTTGAGAGATACACCGCACACTTGTTACTTCAACAATTTGAAAACAATTTTCTTAAAAACCACAGTTATTAAATATCAGAAAAAGATTATATATAGTTTGTTGTTTGTCAACTGAAAAAGATTATATTTATTCGCTACAAACTATCAAATGAAATAATGTAAGAGTTCTAGAAAAAAAAAAAAATTTGGTGAAACAGACAAAAGGGCCATTTTTCTTTTAGGTATTTTGAAAAGGTTAATTAAGTGTATATCAATGGAAGAATGAAAAATTAAATGTATAACAATGATAGTTTAAAAATTAGGTAAGTAGCAAACAGAGAAAAAAAAAACCCATAATTATCCTTCTTTTCTTGTTTAATTACATAAAATGTCATTTGCCTCAAAATTATCACAATTCACTTGACACTGTCAGTAATACTATTTATCAATTGATAACATAAAACAATGTGTGATTTTAATGGATAACTATATGATTACCATGCTAGCTAATATGGTACATCGATAAGTTTACATATAATGTGTTAACTATATAATTATTGTGTTAAGCCAGTTAGCCGATCATAAAAATATAAAATATCAATTTAAAATTATGAGATTTAGTTTTAATATATTTATTTATGTATAGATCAGTTAAATAGATGAAAAAACTAGTCTCTAATACATGATAACAATTATAATAGCAAATGACATATAGTGATAAGTAATAATAATATAACAACACTTGTAACATAATGACATATCAAATATCTAAATAATATTTATAATAGCATGATAAATAGTGTAAGTGACATTAGATGAACAGTGTCACAAGTGAATAGTGACAATTTTTAGGCAAGTCATATTTTATGTAATTAAACAAAAAGAAAAAGATAATTATGGTTTTTCTTTCTCTTTGCTACTTACCTAATTTTTAAACTATCACTGCTATGCATTTTAATTTTCCATTCCTCCATTGACATATAGTGCTATATCCCTTTTGAAAAGGGCAATTTTGGCCTCAAAGTTGTTTGGTTATATAATATTGATTTACTTGTTGGATTGAAATTTTTCTTTTTTTCTTTTAATTTTGTTTAATTGAAATAAGTCAATCAAAACAAAATTCAAGAAAAAATGATTTTAAATTTTTTAAGTAGATATTAAAAGATTTCACGGTTTACTTATCATGGTTCTATTTTAACCTAGTTTATTTAGAGAAATTTGTGAGAAAGACGAAAGTGGTGGATGATATAGTTTTCAAATGGTTATTGTGGGATTAAAAGACATACAATCAAAGAGAATTGGGTACTAGCTTTGACAAAATCTATTCATTCTTATGTTTTTTATTTCATGGTTTTCTATGTTTTCCAGTTTTGTTCATCGCACTTCTCTAATGGTTTTGCTTGAAATCGTATAAACTTGATGTTTTTTTATGAGTGAGGGCATATGGTTTTAATGAACACTTTGTAACTCGTGTGGTTAATGGATCGTGTATAATGAACAAAATTAATGTTGAATAAAAAATTTGTATAATGGATACAAATCGTGTAGAATGGATGCAAACGTGTATGATGGATGCAAGACGTGTATGATAGATAACAATTGTGTTTGATGGACGCATTCAATATATATTAAATAATGCACATATATGATGGATACAATGCATGTATAATGGACAATAAATGTGAATGATTGACCGTCCATGTGTACACCATTTTTTGTCTCTGGAAGATCTATTGAATAAAGGGAAATTTTGGTGAATGATACCTTTTTGAAATGTTATTTGTGAAATGTGCTTTTTATGGTCTTTGTGTATTGGTACCTTTTTTGTTAAATGACTATTGTAACCTTAAATTCAGTTTTTGTTTGGTAATAAAATTATTATTCAATTTTAATTCAGATTTAATTTTGATTTAATTTTGCTTATTTAAATTCAGAATTTTTCCTTTTTGTATTTGTAAAGTTGTATTTCTTGTTTTTAACAAAAAAAAAAGGAAGAATTAAATACCCAACGTCGATTAAAGAGTTTTGACTTGTCTAATTTTGTTTAACAATATCTTTATCGTTTGTCAATTGTCCATGAAATGTATCCATCGTCCATGTTTATTATTCATTGTCCATAGAATGTATTCATCGTCCATGTCTATTATTCATTGTCAATGAAATGTATCCATCATACATGTGCATCATTTAGTATTCATTAAATGTATTCATCATACACGCCTTGTATCTATCATACCCACTTTGCATCCCATTACACACATTCATCGTCCATGTTTATTATTCATTGTCCATGAAATGTATCCATCATACATGTGCATTATTTAGTATCCATTAAAGGTATCCATCATACACGCCTTGTATCCGTCATACACATTTTGTATTCATTACACACAATTTGTATTCACCGTATATTAATCTTGTTCTTTGTATTTTTCCATGAAATAAAAACATAAGAGATAACGAGATCTCTGAACAAATTATGTTAGAAGAAGAGCACGTGATAGATAAAAAGTGAGATATTTTAATATTTAATTAAATCTTTTAAAAATAATTTGTTTTCTTAAAATATTTTAATTGAATTATTACAATTACAAAAATTAAAAAGGAATTTTTTTTCAAACCAACTAAACCGATATTATAAAACCAAACCAATTCAAGGCTAAAATTGCTCTTATGAAAATAACTAAACCGAAAATAGCCCTTTTCTCCTATATTATTTTTTAAAAAGCACCTATTGCAAATTAACCTTTGAAAATGTGCCTCTTTCACCAATTTTTTCTTTAATAAACTAGGTTAGAAGAGAACATAAAAAAATGAGATCTTTTAATATCTAATTAAATAGTTAAAGAATAATTTGTTTTCTTAAAAAGATTTCCATTAAATTATTTCATTTAAACAAATTTAAAAGGAAAAATAAATTTTCAAACCAACATGTAAACCAACACTAAGGAAAAGTGAAATTAAGGTTAAATTACTCATTTAGCAAAAAAAAAAANCATTTAAAAAAAAAAAAAAAAAAAAAGACCTACTAACAAAGACCACAAAAAGACCCATTCACTAATAACCTTTTCTAAAAACACCAATTGCCAAAATTTCTCTTTAAAAAAATGCTGAAAAGGTTGAAAACTGAAAAGTTAAAACCATGTTTTGTATTTGAAAAATGTAATCTCTTATATATATATACATATTAAAGCACAAGTCATTTCGAGTGATACAACAACAAATTTATTAGTTATAAACTTATTCATGTAAAAACTAAGATTTTCGGCGAAAGATTTTGTTCAACAGGGACTCATTAAAAGGCTGGGGTCTGGAAACTCAATTTCATTTTGGATAGACCCGTGGCTTCCGGATACAACTCCTCGACCTGCAAGGGGCCCCGGTCGGTTTTTCTACCCTTATTTGACGGTCAGTCAGTTAATCGATGGTACTACTAAAACTTGGAATATCCCTCTGTTAAGTCAGCTTTTTGAACCCAAAGTGTTGTTTTTATACGAGGGATTCCGATAAGTCGATTTTAAAAACAAGATAATTTAGGCTAGCGGTTTACGACTTCAGGCAGGTACACGGTAAGGTCCGGATATCAAATAGAGTCTGAGCGGGGTTCCGAGACACATAATGCGAGAGTGTTTGGACCGGAGGTGACTATTTTACAAGCACAAGTCTAGAAGTCTCATCATAAGCCAAAAATAAAACATTTTATGTGGCAAGCCTTATCGGAATGTCTTTCAGTCAAAGTAAATCTTAAAGGGAGGGGAATTCGCTGTGACACTATTTGTGGAAGATGCGGGGGCACCAGAGGAAACTATTCAGCATGTACTATTTGAAGGTCCCCCAGCTTTACAAACCTGGGCTTTATCGGCAAAACCTTCAAATCCGGCGGCCTTTCCATTGTCATCGGTCTTTGCTAATATGGATTATTTATTCTGGCAAATCCCGGATACTGAACATACCAAAATTTTCCCTTGTATTTTATGGTTTATTTGGAATGCTAGAAAATGATAAGGTTTTCAATAATAAGGATTGGTCACCCCAAGATATTTTGAAACTTGCGGAGAGTGAAGCCTTGGTTTGAGAACACAAACTTCTAAGGAAATTTCAAACTCCCTCAATTGGACGGTCTATGTGGATATAGAGACAATCCGAGGTAAACACTGTTTTGTCGATGGTTCATGGAAAGAGACAGACACTGTTTCAGGTATCGGTTGAGTCTGTCAACACGACCAGACAATGACCTTGTTGGGGTGTCAGAACTTACGAAGGAGCATTTCTCCATTTTCATGTGAGTTTGATGCTCTTATCTGGGCTATGGAGTGCATGCTCTTATACCATAAGTTTGAAGTTACTTTTCTCATGGATTCCACAGAACTTGTGAAGATGACATCATCTCCTTCTGCTTGGCCGGCTTTTAGTACATATCTTGAAGCTTTTGCAAGTCTACATGCGAGATTCTCAATCTTTCAACTTATTCCGATCTCATGTGGTCTGAACACCAAGGCGGACAAATTGGCTCGGCGTGTCAGATGTCATAGTGCAAATTTGATTCATGTAAACGATCGTCCTTCGGTTTGGCTCAGTGAACCGATATGAGGACTACTTATGTTGTTGCTCTAAAAAAACAAACAAACTAAGATTTTCATTCACAAAGGATTTTAATCACAAACTCAAAATTTATTATGAAAATAAAATAAAAATTATCATAAGTTTTCAAACTATGTCGACATGTCATATAACATATAAATATATATTTAACATGTTATAAAGAGGTCAGTTTTCACATAAATCTATTGTAAGTTTTTCATTAATGAAGAATCCAATCATAAACTCAAAAATTAATATTTTTATATGACAATAACATTATAATATATATATATATATATATATATATATATATTTTATGAAATCATAGTTTTTAATGTGGAAAAATCTTAAAACTCATTAAAAATGAAACATAGGAAGTATCATTTAACAAAATATAACTATAAATTTATAAATATACGGACCATAGTGGATATTTGGTATTTTGTTAAATGATACTTCCTATGTTTTATTTTTAATGAGTTTATAGATTTTCCACACAGATTAACTGTTTCTTTAATTGTACACATTTGTCAAACCTAATACATGGTTTATCATTAATTTCAGAACAATTCAACAGTCATTATACAATCTGCAAAATTTAAACAGTCAAAACTCATAAAACTTTAGTTAGTTTGCATAGAAATTTTAAAATATACTTAAAATGAAACTAACAAAAAAATTCGTAAAACATCATATAAACTAAAACAGATAGAATATTTGTTATTTGTTTTGGTTTTTACGAATATCAAATTACGATATTGGTTTTGCTACTAAAATTTACAAATATTTGTATATTTTGGATGAAAATGATTTAAAGATAAAATATTTATATACTTTGGATGTAAACGGATTTGAAGATTTTTATTTCCAAGCATATTACATGGATAAAAACCTAGAGGGGTCAAGCCGGTCTCAAATCCGCGGGCCAGACCCAAATAGATTCTTCGCATGGCAGGGGTTGTTAGACATGATTTTCTAATCTGTTTATTAGCGGACATCACTGATGGACTGCATGTTAAATGGGATCGCTCATTGCGAATTTACGGACTTGGGTCACCCATGTAAAAAAAGGAAAAACACTTAAGATGTTTTACCAAATTGATAGATATAGTTACATACTTACGTGCATAATACTATATTAATTTAATTTTCTATTAATATTTAATAACGATTACAATCTTAATTACTTTTATTTATAATTTTTATATTTATATTACCCTAGCAATTTTAAAGATTTTGTATATATTTGACAAGTGAATTAATCAAAATTATAACATAGTTAATGATTTGAAAGACTATAAATTTTTTGGTTCATATTTCCTTGCGTTAAATAAAACAATAAATTTGGAGTATAATTAACGTCTTGAATATTTATAAAATTGGATATCTTTAAACTCTAGAAAATCGAAAAACAAATTGGCATCTTGTTTTTTAATATATGGTATCGTAAATTTAATATTTATAGGTGTTTATAATGTTACTAGGACAGTCTTTACTCTATTTTAAATCTCTGAAATTTGTTGTGTACTTAATATCTGCAAATTAGAGTTCATATATATATTGGTGGGGTGGATTGGTTTTGGTATTTTAATGGATTTGAAATTCTACTAGGAATCCTATGTTATTCAATCAATGATTTTTAAATCTCTATTAGATACCCCTCTTATTCATTCTATGATTTCAAAATACAAATTAGATTCATGTCTCATTCAATTAAAGAATTCAACATAAGAATTTTATTTTCAGTGGATTTGAGAATGACTTTGTGTTAAAAATATGAAGAGTGAAATCCTAAACAAAACCTTGTTATTTGGATGGATTTCCGAATTCTATATAGATTCTCAAATCCATTAAAATACCAAACCAATAAACCCCTCTAATCTTTCAATTATTTATTGGATTTAATACGCTTATTTTGGTCCATTTCAAAAAGGATGGTTTAATTAACAACTGATTGTACTCCTTGGTACAAGATGTGGAATCGAATGTAGATCATATGCCAACGATTGTAAGGATAAAAAGTTTTATGCATATGTTTATTAAGCTTTTCTCATGAAGCGATATGATTCATATGAAAGTTTGATTTTGTAAGTTCAAACGTTTTCTCAAACCAGTGAGATTGAAGTTTTTATGGCTGAAAAAATGTTCTATTTTTTTTAGATAAAGACCCCAAAAAAAAAAACGTGAGTAAAGTTATTTCTACTGCGTTCAAGTGTAAAATTATTTCTTCTCATACTCTATTTGCTACAATAAAATTGAAAACATAAAGTATGGGTTGTATATTGAAACTTATTTGCTTACTTGCATGTATAATCTACTAATGAATCTTGGAAGTAATAATTTTATCAGGTAAAAAATGCAGAACACATTAAAACTTCTGAAATATTACATGGAGATAAGAACAAGATGAATAAATACAATGAGACACAAAAAATCACAAATTAGTAAGCATCATTTGATTTTGCTTAAATATTTGTCAAGTAATTGGTCAACGATAACTTGATAAGCTCTTTCAGTCGGATGATAGCTATCCCAAAATATATACGCCGAAGAATTTGAACATGTGAATGGATTTAGTGAATTACACAAATAAGATATTGCGAGAGTGCCTTTACCGCAACATCCTCTATCAGCTACCTCAAAACCTGAAATATAATAATATAAATTACTTAAGAGTTTTGTTCATGTTATATAATTAAAATTAATATATATATATACATATATATAAGATTGACTTACCATATTTTTTAGGCTTTTGGATCATATCGAAAAGAGTATCATAAACATCGATGTAGAAGATAGTACCGTCCAACTCATTATCTAAAGATTCTAGTGCTGGAGCAAGTTTTGAGTTGAACTGTTTTGCCATATTGTTTAGAGGTTTATTACACCCTCTAGTTAATATACCTCCAAACACTGTTCTTTGAAGTGGTACACATCCAACAGGCACTGCACCAAATACTCCAATTTTTCGAGCTCCAAGCTTATGTAACTCCTAAAATATTACATATAAACATAATTAGTCGTTGATAGGTTCCATTATTTTGTACTGGTGTACATGTGTGTGTAAATGTAAAATACTTACTCTTACGAATTTGGCTGCAGAGTCAGCCAAAAAATTGGCATATGATGTACGATCATATCTAAGAGATCGAGCTAGATAAGTGTGAGCAAGATCATTGCTACTAGAAACAACGAGAAAAAAACTGTGGTCCAAGATATTTTGGGCTTTTTTGTCTCCAAAATGTTTTTTTATCTTTGATATATATTCTTTAAAATATGTTAGTTGATCCCACACTGATATCACTGTCTATAAAAAAGAAAATAAAATAAAATTAAAATATGACCGATAATATGAAGCTACGGTTGATTGTGGAAAATATATAATAATGTACCATAATCTTAGCTGTTAATGGATCATAACCAGTTCCTCCGGATGCAAATACTATTCCTTTAAGAAGATCTTTGGGCTTCAAATTCGGATCCATATATGCTGGTAATGTCTTAGCTAATCCCAACTTTTCAGCTGAAAATTTTCAGTAAATATATATCACAATATATAAATGACCATACTAAAACTTTGAAAAAATATAAATTTCAAATGATTACCAATGAGATCAGAAGGAACTCTTCCATCAGAAAATCTTCCCGTGGCTAAGCCTCCAGGAAAATCTTTGCCATATGGAGGGAAGTTACACTTTAAAAAAGTAGGAAGATTATTGTTATTGCCTGTATCCATTATTGAATCTCCGAAAACTATTAGTGCTGGGATTGTTCCGTTACTTCCTTGTTCTGCCGTAATTGTATCTACAACTATTAATGCCAAAACCACCCATAACAATTGAAGCTTCATTGTCTTATATGATTTGTTTACTTTTATGTTAGTGAATTGCTTGTGACTTACAAATTTGAAACATATAGGACTGCATATATATATATTGGTTTAATTTGTTAAACTTCTAAAAATATATCCTTTAAAACAGTTTTTAGGTTATTTGCTATTTTGTTATTAGTTATTATTTCGGTATTGGTTTAAACGATAAGAAAAGTTATGGTTATTTTGTTTGATTGCAATTTGTAATTGATTTTGTTTTCATAGCTTGAATATATTTTGTTTGGAGTTTACATAAAATTAATAAATATAACTGTAATCTATTAAAATCACTTAATATTAAGTCAAATGTTTGATATCAGATAAATTTTTAGATAATGTATATAATTAATTTAGAGAATTATCTCTTTTGCATCATAAACTACAAGTTTGTTGGGAGAAATGTAAAACTACCATTTTTGTGATAACAATTTTCAAAACTACCATCAGACGCTGATAATTTTCACTTATAGCCTTTTTTTTTAATTTCTCCCTACCAAACATAGATTGTTTCTTCTCCATTCTCTCTGTGATTCTCCTCGTTTCTTCGTGATTCTCATCTTCTTCGTGGTTTTCTCCATCGTTCTTTGTTTTCTCCATTGTGGTCCGTCAAATTCGATTTCTTCTCACATGTGTGTATCAGATTGTCTATTTCTTTTTTACTTTCCCCAAATTGGGGTTCATAAGTCTGATAATCTATCTATCGCTTGAGATTTTAGGGTGCTTGATATATTTTGTTCGTTGAGTTTAGGAAGATAATTGTAGGTTTTAGGAATGCATTCTGGATTTTAGAAAAACATTTAGGAATGCTTTGTGATGAACTACTTTATAATATTTAAAAACTGCTTTATAAGATTTTATAAACTTATCTATATAATTTTTGTTAATTATCTTTCTATGTATGTTCTTAAGTGTCACTTGTAGAAGTTTTGTACACAAAAGTGTAACCTTTTGTGTACAAAATTTGAGTTTATAAATTATAAAGATTTTTAACCTTTTGTATAAATCTGAAAATCCAAGTTTATAGTTTCATAAGGACTTATAATCCTTTGTAGGCTTGCTAATTGTCCTTAAACGCATGTGCTCTAGTGTTTGATGGAAATTTTGGCAGTATGTTTTAGGAGTTTTGTATACAGACATATAACTATTTGTGTAAAATTTTGAGTAATGGAAAGTCTATCATCAACAAGAATTGGACAAAGAGCAAGATGTGGACGTGAATCACTAGCACACTCTTCTAAGTCTTCATATACTAATTTCATTCCTCTTTTTAACTAAACTCTGAGAATTAGCTGTAAAATTTAGAAATCTGCAAATTTTATAAGATACCTTAAAGATCCTTTAAATTTGCAGGTTTTGGGAAGTTTCTCATCAACAAGTATTGAACAAAGCAAGGTGTGGACGTGAATCACTAGCACACTCAACTTATAAGTTTTAAGATACCACTTTTATTTCTCTTTCTAATCAAATTATGAGAATTACGTGTAAAATTTATAAATCTGCATGTTTTATAAGACAACTTATAAACCCTTATAAAACTATAGGTTTTGTCAACTCAACAAGTATGTTTGTATCAGGTTAAGGAGGTTGAAGATTTGTTATTTACATTTTGAAGATGATTGAGTCTTATAATATGGCTGAACCACAAGATTTAAGTAACCAAGGAGTATCCAAGGATTTTTTTGGTGAAATTGGCATACAAGGAATGAGAAGGCAGGTTGCAGCTCACATCTTTACTGAGTTTGGAAGTTAGTAGTTTTTTGGTTTCTTATTGGATTTGTTTTGTGATGTAGTAAAAAGATATCCACTCTTATGTTGTTTATATGCCACGTTTATAACTCTTTTCATTTTGTGACTATGGGATAACATGTTTTGCCAAAACTCATCTTAATTTGTTAAGGCAGTTTATAAAACCTTATAAAAATGCATACATAAATTCTTATAAAAGTAATGAATGTCTCTTTATAAAGGTTTATATGTTAGGTTACAAAATTCTATAAACCATTGGAGTGTCTTAAATTAAGTGTTAGATGTGATCGATCGGGTCAATGTGCCAAGAGATTATTAACCATTGTTGAAAGAAGGTAGATTGAGCTTCAGATGAAGTGGTGCTTTAAACCGGCTTCTGATTCATACATGTGTTTGATTGTATATAAGAGCATCAAAGAAGGATAGGGAAGAAGTTGTAATGTTACATTACGTTGTTAGATCACTTGCAATATTTCCGTATAGCTATACATACTGCAAATGGTATATTACATCTCGTATATAGTATAAAGATGATTTTAATGAGATTAAAGTAAAAATAAAAAAACAAAGTATCATAATAGTAAATTGCAAGAAGAATGCAAGACTAAACCTTTATTTCAACAATCAAGCAAAATAACCAAAAACCTGAATAAAACATTTGATTTATAACCATGCTTATAAAATTTATAAAACCCATAAATCAACATCTTCTTAATTAGAATCTAAAGAGAAAGATCAAATGGAAGCCACACAACTAATTTTATAGTTTCCTATCTCACCGCACTTACCGCATTTGTAAGATTTTGCTTTGGTACGATATTTTCTGTTCTCCCAAACAGATGCTTTCCTGCTTTTCCTTTTCCTCCCACTAGGTATGTGAGCGGATGGAGATCGACAAAAAAAAAGCATATATATAAGGTGGAATATCCCAGTCTTCCTTATCACCAAGATGTCGAATACTTTCTGTATATGCTAATGTCCACCTATAATACCATACTAGTGTTAATCATATCAATCTGTTGTAAGGCAGTAAACATAAAAACCAAAAGCACACAAACCATCAACACATGAACAAACAGTGGAGGAGGAGCAAAAGTTGAACTTGGAGGAGCAAAAATTGGAAAAGTAAACTCCTCTCTATAACACATTTTTTTCAGAACAACACTGTAAATATAGTTTTATAAGGAAGCTTATAAACCCTTATAAATATTCAAAGTATCTTTGAAATTACCTTAGTTGTAAAGCTTTCCACTTGTGAGCTCTCATATTCATTGTTGGTTACAAAATGATACAAGCATAAATGATCGATACAAACACAAATGATTTATAAAGCATTGCTAACATGATACTAGTAAACATAATTTATAAAAACAATGCAACTAATACAAGTACAAAAGATGTAAGACTTTATACTATATTTTAAACCATATAAAAACAAAAAACTAGTTACAGTTCATCGTTGTGATAAAAAAAATTGGTTGAAGACCTGACACACCAAAGATGTTGATATCAGAAGACTTTATACACTGCCTTATAAAGCTTATAAAATATAGACATACAAAAAGATTGACAAGACAAAAATGTTACATTATTATAAGTATTTAGAAGACCTTATACAGCATATTGACAAGCCATTGCATTCTTGTAAATATCTAGAAGAAACACAGTAACATATTATCATCTATGCAAACAATAATTCCTCACTACGTCTTATAAATATTTAGAAGACTCTTGTAAATTTTTAGAATGAGTCTTATAAAACACAGAGATGCAAAGCACGTAACATTTCAATGTCTTCTCATATCAAGTTCGTTGTCATTTTACAAACAATGATCTACAATGGATTATCAAGCTAAAGACTACCCAAATATTACAATCACATAAGAATTTTTTACTTTATACAATCTAAAACACATTAGACACTATGTTATAAAGCTTAAAACATACCAATATAGAAGAGTCTATGAGAAGAATTTGGAAACTGACCTCTTGATTAGATGTATTGAAATTAGGTTGAAGAGATTGGGTTGATTCTCTTGGATTCTCCTCTGATTGGGTCGTCTTTGATTCTGGGTAAACTCCATCTTGTCGTCGTTGTTAAATCGGTCGCCGAAGTTGAGGTCGAATCGCACTCGTCAAGATCGCCTTAATCCAAGTCAAATTTCAATCGTTGTTGTTGTCGAAGTTCGAATCGCAGTCCAATTTGAATCTCGTCGTCGTCGAAGTGCAGTAGCTCCACGATATTTCTCAGATTTAGGAAAAATCTGTTTCAGAGATGAAGATAAGAGGCCTAAAATGGTCAAATTTAGTATAAAAAAAAAGATATTTTTGTAAAAAATTTGAAAATGGCACTTTTGAAAACTCTTTCTTTGAAAGTGGTATATTTCTAAATTTTCCAAATTTGTTTGTAATGATTTAACTTACATTTTTCGATTGTAGAGTATACGATTCCCAAAGGATATATCATATTGGCTATCCATTTGTTCTACATTATAACCTCTCAAAATAAGAATGGTTTTATAAACGACTTTTCATACTTGCATAGCTTATAAACAAAACAGTACACAGTCATTTGAAAGACTTAATTAGTGTCCTGAATCCAGGCCCGGCTCAAACAATTTATGGACCCTGAGCCCATATAATTTTGAAATTAAAAATTGTTCACAAATACACATAAAATAAAAAATTTGGGTCCTTTTTAATAAAAAATCCTAAATTTGGATCCTAATTT
>OVAP01000409.1:0-37284 GCA_900406295.1 Aurinia saxatilis | reverse complement strand
TCGAATAAGAGATTCAATTGACGAAAACAAAAACATTCATAAGAGAACGCCAAAAATTTTCAATCAAATAACCCCAAAATTTTGATTCGACAAAACCCTAATTTATCAATCGAATAAGAGATTCAATTGACAAAGACAAATTCTCAAACAAGATACACAACAATCGATACATAAGAAGATTGAGAAGAATAACCCTATTGTTTTCAATCAAATAAAACCCCTAAATTTATCATTCGAAGAAATATACAGAAGAATCGAGGAATAGAGCATGGAGGAATCGAGAGAGAGAAGCAAATTACATGTGATTGAATGCGATATGGTGAAGCAGATGATGGTGAAACTAATCGAGAGCTTTGAGGATCCAGTTTGAAGATTTTTTTTGTTTCACCAAATATCGAAAGAGTCAAAGAGTCAGAAGAAATTGCAGAAGTCTTCGGGTTGGGTGGAAATTTTTAATTTATTTACCCAAATCCGATCCGGTTCTAATCGGGTACCCGCGGTTCTCGGGTATTATCCAAACCCGAACCGGACCTGTTCGGGTTACATGTATAGGACCCGATGGGGTAATTTGGTGGATCCGAACCCGGACCCGAACCGGATTTTTCGGGTCGGTTCGGGTCGGGTCCGCGGGTCCGGGTAAAAAACTCACCCCTAGTTTAAGGAGAGAAGATATTTTAGATTTGTTTGTATTTTACCAGGGATGTGATAATTAGTTCGTATTTTCTAAGAAAATGATAACGGATCTTAAACATAAAATTATCAAACAAAGCAATGATTAGATCTTTATAAAATAAAATTCAAGGGCTTAGACAGTCGTATTCTTTTAGAATGTGATATATGATCTCACACATAAAGTTGTCTAAACAAAATAACGATTAGATCTTCATAAAAAAAAATTGTTTATATTAGTTTGTATTTTTCTTAGAAGACGGATAACTGATCTCGAACATAAGTGACTGNTTATCAAACAAAGCAATGATTAGATCTTTATAAAATAAAATTCAAGGGCTTAGACAGTCGTATTCTTTTAGAATGTGATATATGATCTCACACATAAAGTTGTCTAAACAAAATAACGATTAGATCTTCATAAAAAAAATTTGTTTATATTAGTTTGTATTTTTCTTAGAAGACGGATAACTGATCTCGAACATAAGTGACTAAACAAAGCAATGGAAAATAAATTCAACGGCTTAGATTAATTTGTTTACAAACCATGCTTGCAAAATAATATCAATATCATCATATTTATTATTTGTTCACATAAAGAATAAATTTCAACTATGGTAGTTCATATTATCTTCAGATAATGATTATTACTATGATATAGAATAGCAAAATATTGCAAACAATAATTTTCTCATATATCAAAATACATTTAACTTGGAAGGTTCCCATGGTGGATCTATTCCGGGTCATATAGTTATCCACCATGATCGGAAAGTACGNTGATCGGAAAAGTACTTCTCGCAATCTCTTCAACGACTATTTTCAGATAATCCTATGTTTCCTGAAACGATGTTCCGTCGAAAATTCCGGATGAGCCATTCATTTTTTGTAACTTATTTATGATGTTATATAAACNTTATTTGTTCACATAAAGAATAAATTTCAACTATGGTAGTTCATATTATCTTGAGATAATGATTACTACAATGATATAGAATAGCAAAAATATTGCAAACAATAATTTTCTCATATCTCAAAATACATTTAACTTGGAAGGTTCCCATGGTGGATCTATTCCGGGTCATATAGTTATCCACCATGATCGGAAAAGTACTTCTCGCAATCTCTTCAACGACTATTTTCAGATAATCCTATGTTTCCTGAAACGATGTTCCGTCGAAAATTCCGGATGAGCCATTCATTTTTTGTAACTTATTTATTATATTATACAAAGGCATGATAATTATTTTGTCCAACAACAAGATGGTGTCGAAAACTTGGGTTATCTAGTTTGAAAAAAAAAACTGTTATATTTCGCATGTTGGCATACGGTTCACCAGCGGATCCAACCGATGAGTATATCAAGATTAGGGAGCCTAGGACCGTAGAAAGTTTGGATTGATTTTGTCGTGTTGTTGTCGAGGTGTTTGGAAACCACTATCTTCGATAACTTGACGCTAACGATGTTGTACGGCTACTCCACATTGGTGAACGTTGAGGATTTTCAGGTATGTTGGGTAGTTTAGATTGTATGCACTGGAAATGCTAAAATTGTCCAACAGCTTGGAGAGGACAATATGTTGGTCGTAGTGGATCTCTCACTATTATCTAGAGGTTGTAGTTGATTATGATATTTAGATTTGACATGCATATTCGGTCTACCAAGATCAAACAATGATATTAATGTGCTAGAGGCGTCTCATTTATTTGGTAGTCTNCGCATGATAATTATTTTGTCCAACAACAAGATGGTGTCGAAAACTTGGGTTATCTAGTTTGAAAAAAAAAACTGTTATATTTCGCATGTTGGCATACGGTTCACCAGCGGATCCAACCGATGAGTATATCAAGATTAGGGAGCCTAGGACCGTAGAAAGTTTGGATTGATTTTGTCGTGTTGTTGTCGAGGTGTTTGGAAACCACTATCTTCGATAACTTGACGCTAACGATGTTGTACGGCTACTCCACATTGGTGAACGTTGAGGATTTTCAGGTATGTTGGGTAGTTTAGATTGTATGCACTGGAAATGCTAAAACTGTCCAACAGCTTGGAGAGGACAATATGTTGGTCGTAGTGGATCTCTCACTATTATCTAGAGGTTGTAGTTGATTATGATATTTAGATTTGACATGCATATGCGGTCTACCAAGATCAAACAATGATATTAATGTGCTAGAGGCGTCTCATTTGTTTGGTAGTCTAGTTGAAGGAACTGCTCCACCCGCTAATTATGTTATTAATNTAGTTGAAGGAACTGCTCCACCCGCTAATTATGTTATTAAGGGGGGGGGGGGTGGAATTATAATATGAGTTGTTATTTCGATGATGGTATATATCCAAAAATGGTCTACTCTTATTCAAACAATTCACGATCAACATGGTCCCAAAAAAAAAATTATTTGCAAAAAGGTAAAAATCATGTAAAAGACGTAGAACGCGCATTTGGAGTATTGCAGTCAAGATTTGCAATTATGATCGGACCAACACGGTTGTATAATAAAAAAAAACTATTACATGATATAATGACGACTTGTATTATAATGCATAATATGATAATAGAGGTTGAACGTAATATTGATGCAATTGTTGAAAAACGAGCCGAAGTTCCAAATGTAGAAATTGATATGGCAAGTGAGAATGATGTTCAATTTCAAGAATTCGTAGTTCGACACATGCCAATCAAAGATAGGAAAGCTCATACTCCCTCCGTTTCCTAAAGAGTCGTTCTGGAGGTTTTTTATTATTTCACAAAGAGTGTCGTTGTGTATTTTCAATGCAATTTTTTACATTAATTCTCTAATTTGACCTCAAGTTTAATGAATAATATGAACGGTCAATTGATTTTTTAGGGGTATAATCGATTTTTTACTATGTTTTCTTAATCTGTGTGAAAATGGTTAGAATGACACTCTTTCTGAAACAGAGGGAGNTGGGGGGGGAATTATAATATGAGTTGTTATTTCGATGATGGTATATATCCAAAAATGGTCTACTCTTATTCAAACAATTCACGATCCACGTGGTCCTAAGAAAAAGTATTTGCAAAAAGGTAAAAATTATGTAAAAAGACGTAGAACCGCATTTGGAGTATTGCAGTCAAGATTTGCAATTATGATTGGACCAACACGGTTGTGGAATAAAAAAAAAACTATTACATGATATAATAACGACTTGTATTATAATGCATAATATGATAATAGAGGCTGAACGTAATATTGATGCAATTGTTGAAGAACGAGCCGAAGTTCCAAATGTAGAAATTGATATGGCAAGTGAGAATGATGTTCGATTTCAAGAATTCGTAGTTCGACACATACAAATCACAGATAGGAAAGCTCANATGGTTAGAATGACACTCTTTCTGAAACAGAGGGAGTATTAAACTTCAAAATGAATTAATCGAACACTTGGTTTGACTATACCAATTCAGAAAGTTAGTATGATATACTTTATTTTTAACTATTTTTAATTTATAATTCACCGCATCCAAATTATTAACACCTATTGCATATAGAGAAACAATTGAGATATAAATGGTATTATTTTGTGGTTTTTGTACTTCTGTATGTGAAAGAAGTGGACTAAACTGCCGGTAATCATAGAGATGGTTTTCCAATGTCTCCAAGAAAGTTTGATTTCGGGACAGTAGTCGAAAAAATTAGTGTAATGGATCAGAGCGGAGATTATAATCCACAGGTAATCTACGATAATTAATTGGTTAAATCGAATTAGATACGATAAACAAATCCAGATTGATACAATCATGTATTTTCTCTCTATTTGAAGTATTTCAGCCAATTTATCCAACTAAAATTTACAAAGTTAGCAAGTGGTTTTGTACGAAATTCAACAACGTGACTGAATAACTTAGGGCCTGTTCGTTTTTAATATATAAGACTGGTTTGTATTTCTGTAACAATAAATAANAATCCACAGGTAATCTACGATAATTAATTGGTTAAATCGAATTAGATACGATTTGTTTTATATCCAGATTGATACAATCATGTATTTTCTCTCTATTTGAAGTATTTCAGCCAATTTATCGAACTAAAATTTACAAAGTTAGCAAGTGGTTTTGTACGAAATTCAACAACGTGACTAAAATATAAGACTGGTTTGTATTTCAGTCAAACAATAAATAAAAAAAGGGCTCTCAAACATAATCTGTCATTCTACAAACATTCAAAGCAACAAAACTATGACATTAAAACATAAAGTGCAAGCTCAGAACCACACATGGCTATAGCATATAAAATCCAGGTGAATAATGCAGTCGTAAAAACATAAAAAGAGTGATCAAAATCTTGGCTTCTAAGATGTTTCAACGTCTGAGAGATCTAAACCTTCCCGGTAAAGCTCAAAGTCATTAGGGCTCCATCTGCCGACTAAGTTCAGTTTGAAAGTAGCCATTTTGATTCCCAACAGACGCTGCAAATTATTATAAAGCATGTATAAGCAAATTTTTCAATTTTCCAGAAAACAATACGGGGGAAAGAAATTCCAAATACCAAAATGCGGGCAGATTCTGGCGAAAGTGGCTTTCCTTCTTCACAAACTACAAAATCAGAGAGCAATTCTACCGTACCTACACAATAAATGAGCAAAAATAACAAAACATTTCAGATCAAATTACTATCACTTGTTATAAGAGAGAGAGAGAGAGAACAAACCTCTGTTTAGACGAACAGGCATCCCCTGCTTCCTTAGAAAGGGTTCCATCTCATGTGGGAACTGTTCTAGAGGGCCTTCTTTCAGTTCAACCTGAACAAATCAGGTCAGTGATACAGTAACAAAGGGTTTGTGAAAAAACAAAAGGGAATCAGAGGCTGAGCACAGTCTAGCTACTTGATGTACTTGGAGAGTAAGAAAAAAACTAGATAAAGAAATGGTACAAGATATATTGACAGACCGTTTCTGCTGCAGTGCTCCCAGTCCTTGAAAAGTCGAAATCCTCATAAGCGTTAAACAAGCTGTAAAAAAGAAGCATTGTGAGAACCAAAAGACATTTATACAATCCAAGGCAATCACAAAAGAGGCTTCACCTTTCCACCTCTTCCTTTGGCATATCTGTAACAAGAAGCCCAGCATCACCATGGAGGAGCTGTAACAACATCCCACTACATATAAGTAAATGTAACAAGACAAATATAAAATGAACCATTACAACACAACCTTGGAGGCTTTGAAGATACCGGGACGGATTTCATCAGAAGCTGAACGACCAAGAGCCACCTGCATGACCTTGTTAGAGCCGAGGAAGAACCTGGACCAACCAATAAGATCAACAGATTACACATCAAAGACTAAATGAATGAATGTATGAAAAACATTATTACGTTCCATAGATGAACCAACAGACCTTCCATTGTGCCTAAACTGCTGACGAAACTCCTTGAATTTGATGTTTCTCATGTTTTCAAAAGAGAAAACATAGACAGAGGAGTATTTTTCGACAGCCTCCCTAATTCCATTCACAATACACTCTTTGTGCTCTCTCCCTTTCTTCTTCGTCTTGGACAAAGTAACTGCACCAGAAACAAATTCATTAATCAGTCAGATTCAACACCTCTACAAACTTCATAAACCCTAAAACCCTTGACGGCGGCTAATGAAACAGTAAGCAGAGAGAGAGAGAGAGAAAGAAGAGTTCTCACTTGGTCTGTCTCGCTTTGATTTCGGCATAGCTGTAGGGTTTCAAGGATGTTGCAAACGGCTTACTCCTCCTTTCCACAAAATTCCCAAACCCTTGTGTTGCCTTCTCTCCTTTATATAGGACCTCTCGGTCAACCCGACCCGGTTCCCATATAATATTACCACAACCGGCCCATTATACACAAGTCTGGGCTTTTGGATTTTCCAGTAACTTAACTAATTTGGTTTATGGATTCCGTTAGAAATTTGATTTGTCAAATTAAAAGTTGTAAATGTGATTTGACAAAAAAAAAAGACTCTTTCAGATATTTCAAGATTTTCGCATGTGTTCGGTGGTTTTCGCTGATTCTGTGCATGTATAACCTTATAACTGATTGGAGAGCAAGCTAAGTGATCGAGACAGAATAACCATAATTTCATGGACGGAAGCACGAGGTGGCAGAAACACGACGTTTTTATAAGCAAAACGGAATTAGTAGAAACACGAGATGTTGTGGATAAACATCAATAAGCACGACANCGACGTTTTTATAAGCAAAACGGAATTAGTAGAAACACGAGATGTTGTGGATAAACATCAATAAGCACGACAAATTTTTAAACACGACAAATCTTTAAACACGATAAAGCTCAAATACGACAAATCTTTAAGCACGACAAATTCTCAAACACGACAAATCGGAAGCACGACAATCCTACATCACGAAGTCGCGACTGTGTGAACGACTCATCAGAACCTGCTGGCCAAATCTTTTCCTATAAATAGGACTAAGCTGCTCTCATAATAGTTATAAAAACCGTTATGAACCTATGTTAAAACCGTAGTAATAATCTTAGTCGCTTTTTGGGAACCATTGAGTTGGAGCGGGATATGGTCGAGAGAAACCGAGGTTAGTTAGTTAGTATTTAAGTTCTTAGAGTAAACCCTTTTGCGTTTCTTCAGTGTTAAGAAAAGTATGTTTCTTCGGTATGAAGAAATGTACGTTTCTTCATTGTTAATAAAGGTCAAAAGTGAGTCGCAACCTTGTCCCTTTCTAAGGAGCAAGCTTCCATAGCTCTTGGAGTAGCTGAGCAACCTAGGTCTGGTCTAGATCCTAAGTTCGAATCCAAGTCCATTTAATTAAGGTGAGTGCGGTGATGTTTGCGCATACCGCGACAGAGGATAAGCGAATGTGGTTGCTTATTTAATTATTGTTATTGCATATGTGTTGTTATTGCTTGTCTGTGGTTGATTATTGCATTTAGATAGTGATAAGTACGATGTGGTTACTCGTGCGGGATTCACGTGATAAGGGTATCCGTGAAACACGATGATCATGTCGGAAATTGTTGTGGTTTAGGCAGCGGTTTGACACTTCTAAAACGTTTGGCGGAGAGACCGGGTGGCTTTCGAAGAGCCACAAACGTTGCAGTTGGAGGGGTTAACTGGTTGTTAGCCTTTGTGGCTAAGGCTGGGTGACCTCCGGGACCAATTGGGGAAGTGATCAAATTGGTTGGTGCATGGGTCCTAGGATTAGGCATGTGTTGCATATCTTGGTTATTGTTATTGTTTGCATTTTGTGTAATTTTGCGTGTTGCTTGTTATTTTGGGTTTGGGTTGGAAACTAACCTTGCAGGTTTTTGGGGAGTCGTATCTCACTGAGTAAACTAATTACTCACCCCTCAGTTCTAATCTTTTTTTACATATTACCTTAGTCGGAAAAGCCTTAGTGGGTTCATCGGACGTCAGGACAACATTGTAGATTTGCATTGCTTTTGTAAAGTGTATTTGGATATGGTTAATATGTAATTATTTTCAATGGCGCCTAAACCTATATGTTTTGATGGTTATATTGTTATGTATAAAAGAAGAGTTTTCTTTAAGATTGCGAGTGTTCAATTATATTTGTCTTGTCTGGACTAACACAACTTGAGGTTGTGGTTTGGGTTGCAAAGCCTTAACACAACTCAAGATTGTGGAACGGGTTGCAAAGCCTTAGGCCGTGATCGAGGGGTAAAGATAGCCTCGGACGGATTAATTATGGAGACTAGAT
Organism: Aurinia saxatilis; assembly: GCA_900406295.1. Lineage (NCBI taxonomy): Eukaryota > Viridiplantae > Streptophyta > Magnoliopsida > Brassicales > Brassicaceae > Aurinia > Aurinia saxatilis. The sequence goes on along the minus strand of OVAP01000409.1, from coordinate 28,926 downwards.
TTGTTCTAGTAATCTTATTAATCTGTTTAGGGGCATCTACGTAGCGCTTCCAGTCACTTAGGTGAACGAGGGTGTCACAAGGTGGTATCATAGTATGGTTCAGACCTTGCTCACGGGACTCGCTTTTTCAATTTTGTTTTATCAAGTCAAAGGTGTCGCAAAAGCAACATAAGTAAACTGGAAATTTTAGTTAGTTTTTTTTTGTTCCGATCTATTTGGTTGAGATCCGGATTTCATCCGATTTTGACTGCCTATCTAGATTCGGATTTGTTTTGTTTTTCCGGCTTTTCGGATATGCAACTCCAGTTTCAGCCCGGTTAATAATCCGACTTCGATCGCGAGATTGAAATGAGAACAATTTGTGAGTCATGCATGATTATTTGGCTCGCGGACTGTGTCGAGAGATTTGGCTCGTGGATCATGTTCATAGACTTGTCCCGCGGGCCGTGTCGAGAGACTTGGCCCGCGGACCATGTCGAGAGACTTAGCTCGCAAGCCATGCTCGTGGCTTGCAGAACGAATTGATGAGTTTTCACGTGGGCCATGTTGTCAATATGGGTATTACTAATCGTCGATGAATCAAATTGGCTTTGTTGATGATCTATCGGGACCCACAAATGGACTTGGCCCGAGGCGAAGATGAGAGAGTCTCCCCGCGGGGCACATGATGAGACCAAGCCCACAGATGACTGCATGCGAGCTTCCCCATGCGCCACAGAGTGAACTTGGCTCGCGGGACGCTTGTCGAGGGCTTCCCGCAGGCCAAATCTACATATGGCTCGCAGGATGGGTTCGATGCATAGTTTGATCCATCGTGGGTTATATTTCATGTCTGAGAGTTTAATCGACCATCGAGAGATCAAATTGGACTTGTCGAAGATATCTCGTGAACCCATGATTGTCTGGCAAGGTGGTGGTCGAGACCCACAGGGTAATCGTGCATACGAGGATGACTGGAAATTCGTCGTTGGATGTTTGCCCGGGGGACAAGCTCGGAGACTTCGCTCTCGGGCAAAGTTGGATGTGTAGCCCGCGAACGAACTTGACAACTTGTCCTGCTAGCCACGTTTGCTCAATTGGACTTGTCGAAGATTTCTCAGGGACCCACCGTGAAGACTTAGATAGCACATTGCTTGATGAGGCTTTGATCGAGACCCACAAGCCAATCGAGACCGGATAGATGAGACCGGCTGAGCATGACCATAAGGATAATCAAACTTTGTAATTTCAAATGATATTGCCTTTTTAGAAGACTTGCATAATTAGTACCTTGAATAATTTGAACCATGAATCTTTGATGCAATTCCTGACTTTCTAACGGTTTTATCATTTGATTGCATTCACGCTTAATCTGTTTTAGTTTTGCATGCATCAATCGATCGATTACAATTCTTGAATTCAACCAAAAGGCGCATCAATCGATCGAATTGTTTCCGCATTCGATCGATCCATCACCAAAAACCTCATATTTGCTGCTTAGCTCGAGTGAACTCGGACGTGTTACTGCACACACTCTGATCGGTTAGATGTAGACTGGGTTTTGTATTACCCGAGTGCGAGCAGAGTTGAATTTTGTCGGCGTACCGAACCTAGACGCTGGCAATACACCTTGTAAAGAGAGTGTTTTGGGCCTTTATGAGGACGCGATCGATCTCGAGAGCCAAACTAGTTGCTTGGTGGACCTTCGAAGTCATCATTTTTATTCATGATCTTAAGTTTATGTTGCGGCTCCTTTTGTAGATCGCCTGGATTAGGTCGGCGTGTGCGACGAGGTTATAAGTCCTGTCGGGTGTAGGGAGATGGTTCGGCATCAACTGTTCGGTCCATGGCTGTGATGGGGAGTCTCTGAATAAGGTCTTCCGTAGGTGAAAGATTTTGGTACGGTTTGGTTGCTTTGACAATTACTCCAGTGTGCAGAATTCGTTTGTGTGGTGTTCAACGCGGTCGTCGGTTTTGTTGAGATAAACCAATTTTCGCAGGAGAGCTCGTAAGGAAGCGACTTCAACTTGTATTATCTCAAGTTGTCGTTCCTGACCTTGGCGCTCACCTTCTCGGTATGAGTCGAGCTGTGAATTGCGTTCGGATGATGGGCCTTCCTCATGTGTGGTTATGACTGTTGCTTATTTCTTGCTTGTATGTGGGGATGACATCGTCTCCTAAGGTTGTGGTCGAGTGCCTTGGGCGTTGGTTTCATTGCTTCTTCGATGTTTGTCGTCATTGTTTCTTCTCTGTTGAGAGGTGTTCCTCTAAATCTTCCTCATTCTAGCACCAATTTATGAGGGTTAGCACTGAGGACCAAATATCGAGGTTGTTCAGAAAAACTCTGTTTATATAAAACTGAATGATCGAGTTTACAAGAATAAACTTAAAGGAAAACTACGTTGAGCTCGAGATGATCGAGCCCGTCGATGGAAAAATGAATTCAGAGGTTAAGATGTAATGTCTCAGCTCTTTGAACTTGTATCTTCTCTGGGGTAGTAGTTGAGTGTGAATGATTTGATCCATTTATAGCTTTTTCAACATTGGACCTCAATCGGATTGATACACAGATCGCGTTTTGAATCGTCAACGTGGTGCCTCATGATTTTTTCTTTTTCATCCTTTGTCAGTTTTTTCACTATCCTATGGGCTTCTGCATCAATCTGGGCTNCAACATTGGACCTCAATCGGATTGATACACAGATCGCGTTTTGAATCGTCAATGTGGTGCCTCATGATTTTTTCTTTTTCATCCTTAGTCAGTTTTTTCACTATCCTATGGGCTTCTGCATCAATCTGGGCTGAGAACAATTTGGATCTGATGGATAATTGGTAAGACTCCAAGTTGAACGGTGTTAAAGCATCTCTGAGTAGCAATATGGGTTAAAAGGATTATAGAAAAGGAGGAAGAAAGTCAAAATTATGGTTTAGTCTTAGCTTGATGCAAGGCGTAGGTCATGCGGCCTCGTGGACAATAATGCTACACATTGTCCACTTATTACAATTCTCTCTCTAAATTCGATAAAATAAAAGTAAATTCAACAAGAAAGAGAAGACAAAGTATTTGGGAGGGAGTATCATTTTAATAAACTAAACTTTTATTCTTAATTGTTTGCTTGCTGGCTCGTGAACTAATAAAGAAAAATCAAGAAAAGCTCCTGAATACTGGAAAAAAGCAGAGAGAAGAAAAGAGAGAGAGAGGACGACTTTATCTTCTTCTTCTTCTTTTTCTGCTTTTGTTCTTCTTCTTTGACTTTATGGGCTCTTTTGTTCTAGATTTAGGCTCCTACGGATCTGCTTAAATCTTTGTTTTCTTGCCCCTAATTCTTGGAGGATTTGAGTTTTCAAGCAGACCCAGATTCTGTTCTAGCTCTGGTCGGAGAAGCCTATGTCTAGAAGGGTTTGTCTTTGAAGACTGATTTAATTGAGCTTCTGGGTTTCAAGTAGCTTGTCTTCGAGGTTCCATTTTTCCCCTTCTCCTTTTGTTTTTTTTATTTTTATGCTTTATATTCTAACTCGAAATCTCAGGTTTTTCTAATTTGTTTTTAGTTGTAATTAACAACAGTTTCATGTGAAAATAACTAAACTTTGGACTCTAGAGGAAGTAAATCAGATAATAACGTTTTCAGATTGAATTTGTTGACCTGATTATTTTGGAACCATTTATTGTCCTTGATCTAGTATTTCCAAGTAAGAAAAGATTAGCCTCCTATACTGTTCTAGGATCTCAAATTTTTTTGGGAGGCTATCTGGTGAATTAATATCAGATTCTCGTTGATTAATTGTTGTCATAAAGAAAAAGGTTTTTTGCTCGATAAAAAGCTATATTGGGGACATGACCTAGTTTCTTTATTGGACATGCGATGCCTTGTATATCTTTATCTTTTTGCCCCAATCTTCTTTCTCTTTTAGCCTCCACTTTCTTTTTCTTTTTCTTTTTAACTCTTACGTATTAAGCTGACTCAGAGTTTTCAAGCTGAATAACTTTTTCTTATGGATGGACAGTGAGTGAAATCTCTCATTTCAGTCTGAAACTCTTTGCTGGATTTGAGCATTTCTGGCTGTAAAGGAAGAATTGCTCTTCTTTAACAATCTTTTCAAAAACAAAGACAAATGTCGTTTCGGAGCATTGTTCGAGACTTGAGAGATGGGTTTGGGAGCTTGTCGAGGAGGAGCTTCGATTTCAGGCTGTCAAGTCTTCACAAAGGAAAATCTCAGGGTTCTTCATTCCGTGAGTATTCGTCTTCCCGTGACCTCTTGTCACCTGTGATAGTTCAGACAAGCAGATGGGCTAATCTTCCTCCGGAGCTACTCTTCGACGTGATCAGAAGATTAGAAGAGAGCGAGAGTAATTGGCCTGCAAGAAGAAATGTTGTGGCTTGTGCTTCTGTTTGTCGGTCTTGGAGAGCTATGTGCCAAGAGATTGTCGTGTGTCCCGAAATCTGCGGGAAGCTCACTTTCCCAGTTTCCCTCAAACAGGTTTGATCATATAGTTCTGTAAAAAGTTGATGTTCTTGTGTTCAAAGCACTGATGAAGTCGTTTTTGTTTTCTGTTGTGCATTTTTCCAGCCAGGGCCACGTGATGCGATGATTCAATGTTTCATCAAACGGGATAAATCAAAGCTAACATTTCACCTTTTTCTTTGTTTAAGTCCTGGTAAGGTTTCATGTATTTTTTGCTAGGATTTAACTTTTATTTTCGAGTAATCTTTCTTTGTGACAGTTAGTTTATGGCTAAATACAAACTGAATTGTTATTTTCAGCTCTGCTCGTGGAGAATGGGAAATTTCTTCTTTCGGCTAAAAGAACTCGTAGAACAACTCGGACCGAGTACATTATCTCCATGGATGCTGAGAACATCTCAAGATCCAGCAACTCTTACCTCGGAAAGCTCAGGTTTGTTTTTTAATCCTTGGTCATATATATGTTTGTGGGGTTGCCCAAAATACTTTTGGTATTTTTTGCTAGGATTTTAACTTCTTTCGGTATGCATAAGTTTTGTAAGCAATATCTTATTTTGAAGGATTTCCAAAGAAATGCAGTTTGATCGGTTGTTCTCATCTTTGATTCCAGTTTGATATAATATAAAATAGAAGGAAATCGAATTACTTTATTCTTTGTTGGGTATGGTTATACGGTTTGGTTAAACAGGAATTGCCGAATGGTTACCACCTAGCTGTTGGCTACTATTGAAATTAGTGGTCATTTTTGGTGATTCCCATACATATGTTTGCTTTCTAAAGATGTAGTCACGCTCATTGACGTTTTTTTTTTCTCTCTCAGATCAAACTTCCTTGGGACAAAGTTCTTGGTGTACGACACACAACCACCACCAAACACATCTTCGAGCGCACTTATCACTGATCGAACAAGCCGAAGCAGATTTCACTCCAGAAGAGTTTCTCCGAAAGTACCATCCGGTAGCTACAACGTTGCTCAGATCACCTACGAGCTCAACGTTTTGGGCACACGTGGGCCGCGGCGAATGCATTGTATCATGAACTCCATCCCAACTTCATCGCTCGAACCAGGTGGGTCAGTCCCTAACCAACCAGAAAAACTCCTCCCGCCACCACAGCGATCTCTCGATGACTCATTCCGGAGCAATATCTCATTCTCCAAATCATCACTTGACCACCACTCTGTCGATTTCAGCAGTTCTAGATTCTCCGAAATCGGGGTACCTTGTGAGGACGAAGAAGAGACGAGTTTCAGACCATTGATTCTGAAGAACAAGCAGCCGAGGTGGCACGAACAGTTGCAATGCTGGTGTCTGAATTTTCGTGGACGTGTGACTGTTGCATCGGTTAAGAATTTCCAGCTTGTGGCAGCAAGACAGCCACAGACGCTAGGGACAGGCGGTGCTGCGGCTGCACCGCCTCACCCAGAGCAAGACAAAGTGATTCTCCAGTTTGGTAAAGTGGGAAAAGATATGTTCACAATGGATTATAGGTATCCATTGTCTGCGTTCCAGGCGTTTGCGATTTGCTTAAGCAGCTTTGACACCAAGCTTGCTTGTGAATAGAAAAAACACTCATCTCCTTCTTCCCCCTTTTCATTTATGCTAATCCTGTCTCTCCTTATTTATGCTTTTGGTTTTTTTTGGCAAATCAATTTGTCTCAATACTCAGTTGTTACAGTGTGAGACATCTACTATTAACCTCTTCTCTATTAATCAATATTCATAAACGGATTGGACATTTAATGGTTACTCTTTACTAAGCGTACACAGTATTTACAGCGAATATATCCTATAAATAGTAAAAACTGAAAGGAACAACACGTTACAGAAATCCACATTGTTCTTCACCAAGTCTTGGTCTTATTTAGTAATTCAATTAAATGATAACACATAAAGGAAAATGATAATAATTCAATTAAAATGATTATGCATTGTATTCATTAAGAGTTTACAAGCCACTGGATTACATAAGGCCTGTACATCTTGCTAACTTTGCTAGATTATCAGCTTGGTCATTTAGAGTTCTAGGAATCATCCTGAATCTAGCAGACTCAACAGGTGCACTGATATACTTGATGTCTTGGAAAATCACGTGTGTTGTTGGAAGCATGCTTAAGTGACTCTCATTTAGTGGATGCCTTCTTTGCAATGGTTCGTAGAGGTCATAACAATAACATTATCAAATCCTACCTTCTTTATCTCCACCACAGTCATTTTAATTGCTTTAGCTTCTGTTTGCAAAGGTGTGGGGGCAATGGTGGAATTGCTGATGAGTCTTGCAGAATGACTACTCCCTTTCTATCTTGAAAGCTCCATCCTATACCAGCTTTCTCTTTCTCATTCTTCCACGATCCATCTGTGCAACAGACATATTCTATATTATCAGTGAATATATCATTAGTTGTTGCAGAATTTTGGTCATTTGAGCTTGTGCTAATATGAATTTTCCTTCTCTGCTCATTTTCTGAAATTAATATCTAAATCTCTAGCTTGTTGCCATAGTTGTAGATCCATTTATTCTTTTTGAATTATTTCTGGGATGCCCCACATCTTATTTTTAATGATTAACTCATTTATGGCCTTCCATATACGCTATCCTAGCATTGTTATGATTTTCTCATTTCAATCTCCTGGCCATTTACCAACATACTGGATATTTTGAACAAGGGAGTTTTGGCTTAGAATAACACCTTGAATTTCCTTTGCAGTAGCTAGCTCTCAGATTTCTCTTGCTACATTGCATTAAAACAATATATGATTAATTGTTTTTTCATGCTCACCACAAAAGTGACTGATTGGATCTACTTGGAATTTCTTCCTTTTCAAAATTTCTTGCATATGACAAGGCATTATGCAAGCACTTCCGCCATAACAGATTATTTTTAGGAACTACATTCCATTTCCATATGTCTGAAGCAGTTGAGTTAACATGCATATGCATCTCTCCTCATTTTTGTAAGAATTAAAATTCTCAGGAGGGTTATGAGCTAGGTGTATCCTGATTTAACCGTGTAGCTACCTTCTTTATTGTAAAGCCAAGTTATATAATCATCAGTACCGAACAAAGAGGGGTTGATGGTCTTTACTAGCTCAACATCTTCTGGCTCCATTCTACTTCTTAGTAAGTCTTCATTCCAAATATGAATTTCTGGATAAAACATATGCTTTACTTACAAATTATCATAAGTAGAAGAATAGTTATTTCTCTTAGGTGTTCTAGATGGAGTAATGGGTAACCAATTGTCTGACCAGACAAATATTGATTCTCTATTTCCTACACTCCATCTTATTCCTACTCTTATTAAATTATCACCTTGAAATATGCTTCTCCAAGCACGACTCATCTTCATTTTGCTTTGTGCTTGGAGAAACCTTTTTCCAGAATAATATTTGGTCTCATAGACTTGTGATAGCAGAGAATTAAGTTGTTGCCGGAGTCTCCAGTATCATTGCAACATTAAAAGATTTTAGTTCCCTTATGCCAAGTCCACCAGAATTCTTAGAATTAGTGTTTTTTGCCATAAAATCCAATGATACGCCTTTTTACCTTTATCTCTCCCTGAAGTCCACTAGAAGTTTCTCATTGTTGCAGCCAATAACATGAAAATAGGTTTTGTTCCTATCACCGGCTTTAAGCCACTGAACCCTACATTTTGTTTTCTAGTAATCCTCCTCGAATCTAAATTCTTTAGCTAGTTCACTCTTGAGTTGTGTAATAAGATGGGGGTTTGGGGAAATAGAGTTATACTCATGATGTAACATGGCTTAGAGATTCTGAATGTTGTGGTATGAGTTGGTAGAATAATTAGCCCTCCATCTTGATAAAGCTGTTCTGCACCTTGCTAAAGCTTCTCCAAACCCCTCACCTGGTAGGTTTTGACTGTGTTCTTGCCAGATATTCTGAACTTCTCTTGTGACCTTTTGAGTAAACCTCTATCTGCTATCATACTTGAAAGATTTTGTTGGCAGGTTTCTAGGTTTCTCGGTAAAAAGAAGCAGAGGTCTATGATCTAAACCACCCCAATTCAATAACTTGACATAAGCACCCGAGTATTCATAAGGCCAATTTTCATTTGCTAAGACTCTATCAATTTTAGAATTAATATCATGACACCCTCTTCTACCCATCTAGGTAAAGTTACCTCCACTTGTAGTTAATTCATAGAAGCCAAAAGCATTGATTACTTTCCTGAATACGTGGAAAGTATGTTCTCATCTATAGACTCCACCAAGTTTCTCATCATTCCTTCTAATTTTTTGTGGATAATTCTTGTACATACCTGAGAAAAATAAGTTAGCTTCCTCCGCAAAAAATTCATATATTTCCTTATAGGATTCCCATAAACATATGTTAACCAAAATTTTTCTCATCTCCTTGTGAAAAAGCATATCAGAAATATAAATAGTAGGAGTAGAAATAAAGTCTATTTGGACTCTAATAGTTAAAAAAAAAAGCTAATCCTCCACTTAAACCCCTAGTAGGTATTCCAAAATTATTAGCAAAATTTAAATAATTGGCTACATTAGATATAAATTCACAGCCACATTTAGTTTATATAGGAGCAAAACATCTTGTTTAAAAGACTTCCTAATGTTCTTCAAGATTGAAAGTGTCAGGTTGCCCCTAATACCCTGAAAATTCCAATGCATGATGATCTTCATGGTTGGTGTGGTAGTTTAAGGTTAACCACCACACCTTCTTGCTCAACTTCTGCTTCTGTGATTTTTTGTCTGACAGTTAAGCTTCCTTCTTCAGGATGTTGTATTTCAACTTTCCCTTTGAGTTGAATACTTTGTTGAGATGTAGAACCAGCTTCATGTATGACAACCTAAGAATCAAGTGAGATCTCTTTACCTTTGTCTAACCTCATGAATTGTGGGATAACCTGCAGATGACCAACTGGACTATTATGACAGCCATCTTCCTGAACTGGCAATGGTGATCTTGGTTAAAGAAGAAACTCCATTTAATTATTTGTCCAGCAGGGATTTCTGGCTCATCTAGATGATTATGCTCTTTCGTAGCTTTAATTTATGATATATCATCACTTCAGTTGTTTAATTTTGTTTTTTCTTAATATTTGTTATACTAGATTCTGACATGCGCCAAGCGCAGGATTCAAATATATAAAATAAATTTTCTAAGAAATAAATTTTAATTTAATTAAAATATAATAAAAATGAGAATAATGATTTAATTAAAATCAATATCTTAATTTATTATAATAACTAATTAATTATTAAGCGATATTAATGAAAATAAGATTTTAAATCAACTACATTGTCAAATTATATAGTAACTAAATGACTATTAATATATAATTAATTTGACATCATTTAAAATAATCAAACATTAAAACTTTAAGTTATATAAATATTAAAATCTGACATTTTAATTGAGTTTAATATAAAAATATATGCTTATATTAATATTTAATGAATATGTAGAAATTTCCATATATGTAATACATTTTAAAATATTTTGATTGGTTTAGTTAATTGATGTGAGCCTTAAAACACTATGTGACTATCAAGACTACACAGGGACTTGTAGCCTAGCGGTTGTGCTATGGCTGTCACTGTGTCACCACCTGGGTTCGAGCCCAGCATAATGCAAAATTGTTGTTGACAAAAAAAAAAAGACTACTTCANGTTCGAGCCCAGCATAATGCAAAATTGTTGTTGACAAAAAAAAAAAAAGACTACTTCACCAAAAGTAAGTCCCGCGGCCATGAGGGACTACCCTTTGCAACGTACGAAGGAAGGTTTATTACTGATTCACCTGACTTTGCTTGAAGGATTCTAAGATTCGAAAACTTCTGCAATACTTAGAGTAAAATCATGTTATATGTACATGATCTGAGCCATGTTGAGCATGTTCAACTTTTTGTTAATTAGTTTTGTTATAAAAAGTGTAGCTTTTGAACATGTCATTTGCAAAGTAATAAACCTTAAAATCAAATGGAAAATAATAATCCCTTAATCTCAAGTATGAATTGTAGACCCCATACCTCAAATGGGAATACTAAACCCTAAACCCGAATGAAAAATCACAAACCGTAAACCCATATAAAAAATAATAAACTCAAACTCGAATGAAAATAATAAACTTTGAAACAAAATTCAAAGATAAAAAATCCTAAACCCGAATGGTGAAGAATAAACCTTACCTCCTTGACTCACGAACCTTCAACCCCGAAATAATAAACATTAAACCCAAGAAAATTGTGTATTGTAATGTGGCGTAGGATTTGGAGATGAAGAACTAGTTATGAAACATATGTTTTTTTTTCTCATTATGTCATGTATTTGAAATGGTGAGATGTAAACCCTTAAATAAGAATAATAAAAAATTACACCATGCAAAGTGTACCTTAAATCTTGAATAATATAGTTAACCACCTTTAAAGTCCAAAGCTTAACCACACGATTAATAAACCCCCAGCTTTGAAGAATAAACCTAAACCGTTACTTTATTATTTGAATGCGTAGGTATCTACGCAACTATTTTGAACATATATTGTATGTAACACATGGGGTTATGAATACATAATGTATAACGAGGCTATATATATTTAAATGTTAAGATTTAGATATGATTATACATGGGGTTCAAAGTGCGTAAGAAATTTGATTGACAAAGTTCATAAATTACATAATTGTAAGAATATCTCGGGGCTGCAATGACAGTAGGTAAGGAGAAGCAATAAGGCGGACATCAACAAAAATATCAAACATAAGTTTACCCTCAAGACATTTATAGTGAGATTTTGACAAGGGATTACAAGAATTGTGGTAAAAAAAGCGAAGCGGGCAAATTAGTTTTATAACAAGTCCTTGAATAAACATGAAAAAAGAGCTTGCAATCTTAAATGTTGAGTAGTAGTCAGCCCTCTTTTTTTGTTACCAATGAGCAGATTCAATCGTTCTATAACCTTCCGAATGGTAAGACACATTGCATCCATATTTCAAACCGCCATGGGGTTTAGGATTGGTTAAGTCACCAACACAAAGATAATGAATGAGGTAATATTGGTCATTCACTTCCTGTTTAAGGTTCATTAGTTCATCAATAACAACCTCATCCAACCACTTGAAAATATAAGTACACCCTTCNAGTTCATCAATAACAACCTCATCCAACCACTTGAAAATATAAGTATTATGAATCCATAAAATCACAAAAGTAAATAAAAACTGATAAGGATATAAGAACATAGAGATGTATGTTACGTAGACTATATATACAATGATCTATATGTAAAAGATTACATCATTTATTTGACAAGTGTAAAATGTGCAACCTAGGTTCATATATTCAATTGTAGGGTGATCAAACCACCATTAAAACAGCAAAGAGGAATACCAAAAGACCAATATAGTGATGAGTTGAGCTAACACTTATATTTGAGATGATAAATTGATTGTATGCGTAAATCATGTTATAAAGGGAAAATAATAACACAAGTGAAAAATGCTCACCAAATATCAGGAGAGAAAAAGACAAAAATAATCAACAATGGAAATGTCAAGAACAAGACGATGAGAACATGTAAGAAATAAGGACTATTTAACACATAGAGGAATAGTTATTTTTAAGTACATTTTCTACACACAAAATCAAAAGGAATATGTAAGGGATGTTAGGCAGCAAATACATGCAACAAAAAGCAAGGGAAAGACATGTATCAACAACAACTCGAATAAGGGAATAAGATACTGAAGGTGGCGCACATCGATATGGATCCAAAGAATGATGAATGTATATTGAATTTAAGAAAAAATTTGGTGGTTACAACAATATATGGTACTCGTAAAACATGAAAGAGAAACCTTAATAGGAAAGTAGTCGGCGACAATCGTTGACGGCATACTTCAATGGCTTGTGAAATGACGGAACTGATTACCTGAATCAAAATTCAATGAAATAGCATAGGAAATCAGCACTACGTGCATCGGAAGTGTACATAATTACCCAGTATGACACATCAAGAGAAGACACTATTCATTTCAATGAACTAGTATTGTTTTTTTTATACCGTAAGAAGAATGAGGGTTTGGGTTGATGCGAGAAGATGTGAAATAAGATTTTTAGTTTGTTGAATAGGATTGGAGCTTCTTACAAAACAAAAATATATGATTTCTCAAGACCATCAAACAAAATAGAAATCCTACAATAATTGTTACTTATATCACATTCAATATTGTGATAGGAAGCAATTCTTATCAAACGAGGTATGTTTGATCACTTAACATCGTGAGGAGGTGCAATGGAAATTTGAAGTGTTGTCTCAGAGAATTATCGTGAACTCATGTTTAAAAACCATGATATGGGTTTATTTTAGTATCTTTCTAAATTTAAACTTTCTGTATTTTCAGTATTTAATATTTTCCTATCTTTATTTCATCCTTACGTCTACAATTTCTTAAAATGATTAAATTAATTAATTTTATTCTCTTTTTCCTATTCTTTTTTTGAATAAAATGTTAAATATTTATTCAAAGCGACCTATTTGTTTTACACTTACATGTACAAAACTAAGCATCAAAAGCTTTAAATACAGAGGAATCAAAATTAGTGCATTCGGGAACTAAGCGAAATCTGTATTGCATCCACCATCTTCTTATCTTTGTCTCGCACTGAGTTAATCCTATTCCGGATAAGTTGATCAGTGATCTGCACCAAACAAGTGACCTGGCCTTGGAGTCTCTGCATGCTTTCTCCTATTTCTTTCTTGCCAAATATTGTAGGCTGTTGCTTGAAATGCATACTTAAGAAGAAATCGGGTGGCACCTGTATTGCTTTTATCCACCAGAATTCTTACTATATCCTACCACTCTTCCGAGTACTTTCTCTGTAGCAACCCACTCGACATGTTCTTCCAAACTTCCCCTGATTAGGAGCACCCAAAAAACAAGTGATTTCTGGTCTCCAAACTAGCACCACAAAAGATACAGCTAGGGGGAGTATCAATCCGCCAACGTCTCATTCTGTCCCCTGTTGCCAAATGATTCTTAAAAGCAAGCCATGTAATGAAGGATAGTTTGGGGGTCGCATGGGTAAACAAACCCCCTCTATCCAATCTACCTGTCTTTTGCTGACTCTATTTTGTTCCCAAGTATCCATAGTAATAAACTTGTTCCTGAATTCTCCCTGTTGATTCCTCCACATATGTATGTCAACCCCTTCACTATCTCTACCAATCATATATTTCTCAAGTTCATCCTCAATACTATTCAGACAGGTTACTCTATGATTCCTTCTTTTACGCATTCTTGGTATATCAGAGAGTAAGTAATGACTCTGGATACCAAAATCCATCACTCCACTACTTCCTATATTCCCCCATAATCTGCTCATAACAGACCAATTATCATGCAAAAAAAAGAAGTAGTTTTGCCATTACCTACTAGAACTCGATGGAAGTCTCGAGCCATAATTCTATATTTGAGTAGCTTTCTCCTCATCCAGAAGCCTTTTACTTTGGAAACACTCTCTGACCCAAAAGATTGGCCTTTCAGCAAATTCTTCTTTGTCCACTGCATCCTAAGAGAATGATGCGCAAATAACAATCTCCAAATTAACTTAACACATCACTTTGTTTACCTCTGTAAGACTCCTCAAACCAAGTCCACCTTCCTGCTTGTGGCTACAAACATCCCTCCATGCTACTTTTGCTTTTTTTTTTTTAATTCAGGCCCAGACAATAAGAATGCAAAGCAAATCTTCTCCAATTCCCTTATGCAACCGCTTGGCAGTTTAAATGCAGAAAGCTAGAAGTTGATTGTACTATTGAGAACATAACTTATTAACTGGATACGACCAACAAAAGATAAAAATCTAGTGTTTCATCCATTTACTTGAGTTCGAATTTTCTTAACTAGAGGAAAAAAGTCTAAACTTCGCATATGCTTTGTCATGAGGGGAAGCCCAATATACCTTACAGGCAATTTACCATAAGTAAACTGAAACTTTGAGACCATTTCATCTCTCTCATATATTGTAAATCCAGCCAGATAAAGAGTTGATTTCTCTAAACTTATCTTTAGACCAGATGCTCCTGCAAAATCATCAAACACCTTTATGACCCCTTTAATTGACTTCTTTGTACCATCTGTGAAAACCATTAGATCATCCGCAAAAGCTAAATGAGTTAGCTTGAGATATGTACATCCTGAGTGATAGCCAAACATCTTTTGAGTTGCTACATTATCCAGAAGTGCAGAGAGGACATTCATACAAAACACAAGAAGATAAGGGGAGAGAGAGCAACCTTGTCTTAAGCCTCTTATACTTTGAAAGTAACCAGAGAGCTCACCATTTACCTGGATAGAGAAAGAAGCAGTGGTAATACACTTCTCTATCCAAATTATAAACTGTGATGGGAGACCAATAACCTTCAGAACTGTGAGTAGGAAATCCCACTGAACGGAATCAAATGCTTTGGAAATGTCTATTTTCAAAGCACTTCTCTTTCCTATAGTTTCCTTGTTGTAGTCTTTAACAAGTTCTGAGGCTAAGAAAACATTCTCTATCAAGAGTCGATTCTGAACAAAAGCTGATTGAGTGGGAGAAATGAAACCTGGGAGGATCATTTTCAGTCTGTTGGCAACAATTTTTTAGACCACTTTGTAGAGTACATTGCAGCACAAGATTGGTCCGTAGTCTTTCATCTCTAGAGTTTGTGTCTTCTTTGGGATAAGAGCCAATATTGTTGAGTTTACACCTTTAGGTAAAAAATTGTTTGGAAAAATGACTGAACAACCATAATAAACTCCTTGCCAACAACTGACCAATATGCTTTATAGAACTCACTTGTGAAACCGTCTGGACCTGGACTTTTGTTTGCTGGCATTGAGAACAAGACCCGAGTAATCTCCTCCTTAGTTACTGGTTTAATGAGCGCATCCGCCTCCAGGCTTGTGCACGAAATGGTAGAAGTGCTTCCAGTCTGTCTTCTGTTATTCCCATATAATCAGCTGGCTCCATGTTAAGAAAATCATTGAAAAAAAATCCTCTGCTACCTTCTTGATATCTTCATGAGTTTTAACTATTATTCCACTCGCATATTTCACCTCCTAAATAGAGTTTTGACCCCTTCTTTCTTTGATGGCAGAATAGAAAAACCTGTTGTTTTGATCACCAATTTTCAGCCAGTGTAATTTTGCCTTCTGGTGGAGATACTTCTCTTCTCTCTCTGAAAGATACTTCCAGTGACCATAAGCTTTAGACTCCTCTTGTATCAAAGCCTCTGTAGGATTCAACATTGTGGCATTTTGCTTCTGATAGAGCTCTACCCAAGCTTCTTTACTCCTTCTTGTAATATCTCCAATATGCCTCCCCAAATGTTTTAGTTCCTACTTTAAACCTTTAAGCTTCTTTGTGAATTTATATATTGTTGAAATTGAGATGTATAGAGGCACTGCAGACTCCTAATATGTTGACCTTTTCCAAAACTCTGGATGCTCTGCCATCGTGTTAACAAATTTGAATGTCCTTTTCTTCATAGTGACATAATCTCCCATTTGAATTATGCATCTTAAATGGTCAGAACACCCTCCTGCTTCAAAAACACCATAAGAGTTTAGAAACATGTCAGTCCATTCTTCATTCACCAGAATCCTATCAAGTTTCTTACAGATCACACCCTCATCTCTTTTATTACACTAAGTCAGGAGAGGCCCTTGAATGTGCAAATCCTATACTCTACATTTCTTACTATATCTTGAAAATCTCGCATACCCCCTAAAGGAGAATCCAAGCATTCAAAACCAGAATGTTCTTCACCCGCTAGTATCTCATTGAAGTCACCCATTATCATCCAAGGTTTTCCTTGAAACATCCCTGACTAAGAATGACACAACAGTTCCTCCCATAACTATTTCCTCTCCATCGCACCATTTATAGCATAGTCAAAAGAGCAAAAGAATTCTACCTCTTGTGTTGGAACCTTTACTGACAATGTGATAAGTTGTTCACCTTTATATACTGGTACCCGGGTATCACCCTTCCATAGTACCCAAATTCTTCCTAACATGTTGTATTCATAGTTTGAATACCAACTCCATCCCCCAAAAGCTCGTGAAACAATTGGCTGAGACCTTGTCTCCTTTATTCTTGTTTCCAAAATACAACCAAACTGTGCATTACTACTCTGTAGCCAATCTCTAACAGTTTCTTGCTTACTCTCTTGATTTAATCCCCGTATATTCCAGAAAAAACTCATCACAATTATTGGGTTTTTGTTGATCATTTTCCTACACCTTTCAATGTTAAAGCAAAAGAGCCTTATAGATACTTGTTTACTCCTTTTGCTGATCGAGTTGAAGGCCTTCTTAACAAAACTTACTTAGATTTGTACCCCTGGTCCTTCTGCTTACTCTTCAAAAAATTCCCATGGTTCAAATCCTGGTATGAATCTTCCAGGTCATCTACTAGATCATCCACCTGAAAATTATCATCATCTGTCTCCTCCGATTCCCCCAAAAGAGCAAACCCAATAGGAGTAGTAATCTGCATATGTTGTTCCCTCTGAATAAGCTTCTTTGCTGTTTTTGCTAGAGAAACTACATTCCACTTCAATTTAGTATCATTTGCCTCGCCTGCTGTAGAACCACACTCTACCCCAACATCTTCTACATGAAAATTAGGAGCAGCAAAAACATTAAGAATGGAACACCTTGCTACACTGTCAGCCGCTGCAGCATATGTTACAATGTCAGAACCTCATGAACTTGCAACATAGCACTAGGGATAGTGTGGTGGTGTGTAACTTGTATTCCTTTGTCAACCGCATCAACATATCTTACAACCTCATAAGCTGAATCAACCTCCTGACCTTGCAAGATAGCACTAGGGACAGTGTGGAATATCTTTAATCCGCTGTCAGCCGCATCAAAATATATTACAATTTATGATTGTGTGTCAGTGCCCTGCAATATAGCACTAGGGACAAGGATATAGTTCGTTTCCTGAGAGATTACAACACTAGCTCCAACTTTTGCAACCTCTGAAGGAACGATAACTGGATGAGCTATCTGCTTGTATGAGTGATTTCCTTCCTCCATTTGAGTTTCATAAACCCTCTTTGGAGTTTGGATATCAGTATTAGGTGCAACTTTCCCCTTCTTGTTAGCCTTGTTATGATAACATTCCGTTTCATTTACAACAACCACATTTTGTAGGAAGCCATGAATAATCATACTCCATTGTGGATTCCTTCCCTGTTTTTGAAGTGAAAACACAACATGTAGGCAGTGTTGCTGTGAGATCCACCTCAACAAATACTCTGGCCTCTTCAAAGCTTTTACATGTGACTGTGTCAGAGTGCAAATGTTTTGGCACACCCACTGGAGATGCCAAAAAGCTAAGCCCCTTCCAGGAGTACATCCTGCGTGGAACATTCTTTACCACAACCCATATTGATATCTTCTTCACCTTAGGTGGTTTCACTTCCTCAAGCGGACACCACCTTGATACTTCCATTGGGACCCTGCAAATATTCCATAATCCCCTTCCCAATACTTTCTGCCTCACTCTTGATTTTGAACTTGACCGTGTGGTCATCGATAGCATAAACCTCAACCCTCACCGTGTGGTCATTGATTGTGAAACATTCTTTACCACAACCCAGATTGATATCTTCTTCACCTCAGGTGGTTTCACTTCCTCAAGCGGACACCACCTTGATACTTCCATTGGGACTCTACAAATATTCCATAATCCCCTTCGCAATACTTTCTGCCTCACTCTTGATTTTGAACTTGATTGTGTGGTCATCGATAGCATAAACCTCAACCCTCACCGTCTCCCCCCCCCAAAGGCCATATCCGATTGACCAAAGTATAAATTCGACCAGTCACTGGAGCTCTGGAAAGAAATTTGCCAATGATAAGCTCGTCCCAGAGAGGCTTATCCTCAAATACTTCTTTAGGTATCAGAATAGTGACCTTACCATCCTTCTCTACTTTCTCAAACGCGTATTGCTTAAGCATCTCTTTCGCTACCACCAACGAGTAAGTCGATCCCTCGCCAGATTTTTCACGACTGTTCACCTTCTCATCTCCGGATTTTTGTTGATTACAGATTCCCCTTGAACCACAGATGCCCACGAAACTTGTGCTCCATCTTTCAAACTTGTGCTGAGATCCGAAACTGGAATCGAAGGAGCCTTCGGCACGGCCATCAACCCCTTCGATCCTGAGTTTCGATCAGATTCCCAATCACCCTTTCGTCGCCCCCACAACCTTCCGCCATGTCACCCATTAAATTAGTAAAAGGATGAACCAACTTCTTATTCCTATTCTCCTTGAACATTACAACATATAAAACAGTCCACCAACAATTACATTCTTTTTGATACATAAGCTTTCGAACATCTTATTACCCAAATTTATTTTAAATTTAAATTGTGTAATTCTAATAATATTGATGGCAGATCGCACAAGGTGCACCCAATCATCTAGTATGAATTTATATGGTGAGATTAAGACTGGAACATGGCTTTATCATGATTGTTCTTTTCAAATACATAAAAATACTCGCCGTGGTTTACATTATAAGAATTCCCTACAACTTGTTGAATTGTTGAAGTCAATCATTAAAGTTCTCGGGCCGATCCAATATGATGGCACACACCACCAAAAGACATCAAGCAAATAAATATTTTCACTCCTTTTATTTTATCTTCTATCTGCAGTTGATGTTACTTGTTTTTAGGCATACTAATAACTTATCAATGGCTTTACACAAGAGACCAAGATATCTCAAATGCTATTTGTTTGTTAAATCCACTCAATGAGATTGAAACGCTCATTATAGAAGAAGTATTTTTAAGAAGGCCAATGATCAAAACAGACATAACCTACTTGCCTTAATACAAGGTGGATTGTTTCTACGATGTTTTAGATTTGCCAACTTAAGAGTTTAATCATCATTTTGACCAAATAATTCAAAAACTATCTCATTGCTTTTGTTTTGGTAAATCATTATTATATTTTTTACGTATAAGTTTAGTAAAAAAAAGGTTTTGTGATTTTTTAGCATATAATAGCTATGTATTTACTCTATCGTTATTATAGTTCTAGCTTTTGTGTGGGTAAAATCACACAATCACTATTTGTTCGAGGTTCTTTTGATGAAGGACTCGACACAAAGAGTGGACACAAACAGAAAGAACTAGCAAAGGGTGCTTTGTATTGATCAGAGGTAAAAGGTCTTTCTTAGCGTAAGCTTTTAGGGTTCTTAGCCAGAAAGAGATGATCTACAAGTTTAACCTAGGAGAAGTATTTATACAGACAATAGGCCGACTTAGAGATAAGTTAAACTTCCAGATCTTCTCGTATCTTCCCGATTTACTCGTTCCCTTAGGTCGGCTCGCTCTTTCTGGGCTTGAGGCCTCGTTACTTCTGGCTACTCGGCCCATCGTTGTTTACTGATAAACTCGGCCTTTGGGGAGTGACAAGAGTGGGCCGAGGACATGGTTGTTGATTTCCTCGGCCCATGTTGAGTCAGAGTTGTGCCGAGGATGAGTGTAGACTATGTCCTCGGCTATGCGTGTACTAAGCAATGCCGAACACGTAATATAGCTGTCTTACTCGGCATATTCAGCTGTCAATCATGGTTCCATGGATGACCGAGGACATGGTTTAGATAATGTCCTCGGTTTTAAGTCCGTAAGTGACTATGCCGAGCTCATGATTCGGTTAATGTGCTCGGCATGTTTTGTTATATGGATTGTGCCGAAGAGGTGACTTAGGAAGACCTTCCTCGGCCTAAATAAGACGGGGACTTCGTCATTTCTGCTAACTGTTTGCCTTAGGACAAATAGTAGGGGATATTCGACCCCCACAGCTTTTTTATTTTATTTTTAGTGTGTCAGTAATTTTATATGTATCTTGTTATAATTGCTATACAATTTTTTACACATATTGAAAAAAATATGTTAGACTATACATATCTCTATATATAAATATATGCATATAATATAAAATAATACTTATTCAAAACCCAGTTCAACCGGTCCGACCTGTCACCAAATACAAATATCGAGTTAATATATCTGATCCGGTTTTTAAAACATTGAAACTTATTGATCTGTGATAGGATTATAACACGGTTTTAAAGAGTTAACAAAAAATATATATGGATCAAATTGGAGTTTTTTTTAAATGATGGTTATGTATTTCGGTAGTTTTAAACTTGTTGAGTATACATGTCGCTAGGGGTACGTACTATTATTTTTTGGGAAAACCCCTGAAAAGTACCTCCAATAATTTTTGTCTGCAAAAAAATACACGAACTTTTATGACTCCCCAAATAATACATGAACTAATTTATTTGCCATTTTAATACACCAACTTTTGAATTGTGTTAGTTTTACACAAACCACTTAACATAGACTAAACGTAGTTAAATATAATTAACACATGAGTTTAACTTAATTTGTAAACAAAAAAAACTACCCTCCTCCATTTTATCCCCAAATTGAACAGAGTCCCCCCAATTTCTAAACTCTAATTTCATTTTCTCTTTCTCTTCCACATGTTTTTAACCTTGTGTTCTCAAAGCTTACCTTCTGTCAACCATGTGGATTTTCTTCATCGGCCCATCTACAGAATCCATGTACATCACATTTCTGAAACCATCTTCATGGATTACTAATCAATCCATGATTTCACCATGCTCGTTGGCTTGCTAAAAATGACACATAGAAGAACCAAAGTATGCTTGCCTAAAATTCCGACTCCATGGGTTAGCATCTGAGCTTACACTTCGCTCCTTCTTCAAAGGTATCGAGTTTGACAGTTGAGAACACAAGGAAAACACGCGGAAGAGAAAGAGAAATTCAAATGAAGATTTAAAAATTAGTGAATTCTGATCAATTTTGGGGATAAAGTGGTTGAAGGTAGTTTTGGCCTCCTAGATTATATTAAACCCACATGTTAATTAAAACCACCATCATTTAGTCTATGTTGACTGGTCTGTGTAAAACAAACACAATTCAAAAGTCTGTGTATTAAAATAGCAAAAATAAATTAGTTTGTGTATTATTTAGGAAGTCATAAAAGTTCGTTTATTTGTTTGGCAGACAAAAGATAGTTGAAGTATTTTTCGGGGTTTTTCCCGTCATTATTCTAATTTTGCTTTATTCATATTCTAATGATATTGTCGGGATGTTTGTTTTTTAGATTTACATTTATAAAACACTCAATTAAAACTTAAAAGGAAAAAAAAGGTGACAAGAAAAAAAAACAACTTTGTTAAACCGGAATGGACAAAATTTGGATTCGGTATGTTGAAAAGTGTAGGAATCGCAAAAGCGAATTAAGAAAAATACGAATTTATTAAATTAATAATAATAATAAGAAAATTTTACAAAATCATAAGTAGAAGAACTTAAACTATAAATTAAAGAACATATACAATAATTTAAAGTCCTCACTGTGGCAAGAGACGAACTCTTTGTCCTTAGTTTAAAAAGTCGGCCAGAATGTACTTTGGCTTTGAATCGCTTTATGAATCCCATGATACAACCGATCATAGACTATACTCGAGTACACCGAGATATAGAATCAACAAAACTAGAACTATGATATACTCTTGAATTTAAACAAACTAAAAGACTTACTCGATCGAACGAAATAAGAGAGACTAGCTTGAGAGGATTTGAGAACTGGAATTTTATATATTCCGAGGATGAGAAAATAATGAGAGGAGAGGGTCTTATTTATACTATCTCAATGACGGTTAGGGTTGCCGTCCGAACGAGCTAATGGGCCTAGGGTTGCCGAATTTTTAAGGAGTATTCCACAAGTTTTCTATATCAAGAAAAGCTTCAGAGTGATCCCCAATTTTTCCTTCTACGAAAATGGAGAATTTCCAGAAAATTAATTGAGCAAAAATTGACCAATCAATGGTCCAAAAATTACTCGAACGAGGCGAGAATTCCGCAAACCGCAAACCACGACTCGTGTCCGCGCCCAGCTCGGTTTGATTGGGTTATGCGCGGGTAGGGAATCTTCCCTCTCTCCCCTAGATACTCTTGAAACTTGATAGGAGTGCAACTATATATAAGGGAGTCAAAATTTGTCCCCATTTTTTATGTGGGACAAAATTTCGTCCATCCCAAGTTGCCTACTTACCATCCTTATTTCTTATTCAAATCAATTTTTTTTTTGTACGTGTGAGTACACTAACTTGTAGTGCTCATTATCAGATTTTCAACGAGTTATTGATCAGACAATTCCGGCAAGCCATTTGGCCGGAAATTGATCGGAAAGTCGCCGGAAAAGCGCAAAGTAAAAAACCTGCAATTTTCGGACATGTCTCTTAAAATTGAGTTCCAACAATCCCCCACGTGAATAGAAATAATTCTAAACATATGACGAATCAACTCAAAGTATCGACTTAACTAAACCTAAGGACTACTAGACTAACTAGACAGACCTTCGAGAGTATATGCGAAAGTTAACTGCATCTGAGTTGGTGGGCTTTGAACCAATTTGTAGGTAGTACGTGTCGAGTTTACTCCTCCAGATGGTGAACATGATGTCTTGAACCATCCGTAGTTTTACATAAACTTTGACAGCAAATATAACACAACTTTATTTTCTCGTAGAAATTAGGTTCTCTATTGTGTTCATTGTGGCCTTGAACATGCCTAGTTAATCATGAGTCAACTTAGAGAATATAGCCTCACATAATCTCCTAGAAACGGCCCCATTTCACACTCACAAGGCGATTTAGTAGCTTTTGTATTTAAAGAAATATCCTGTAAGTATTTCATATATATCTTACAAAACTAGATTACGAATTATTAAAAGCATCTGCTTAACCTCTAAACATACAAGAAGCAGTGTTACATCATTTAAGAACTGGGATAAGACAAAAGTCTCTCATTGCTCGTAGCAGATTTAGCTTGACTTATTTATCCCTTTGAACCTACGTCATGGGATCTCCAATCATTTGTAGGTAGGTTACCATCAAACCTCATATATGGTCGTAGGCTTTAAGACCCATTCCCCTTGATGATCTCACAACTTGATCTCTCTTCAACCCTTTTGTAAATGGATCTGCTAGGTTGTCCGCTGACTTGACGTAATTGATTGTTATTACACCACTGGAGATAAGTTGTCTAATGGATTTATGTCGTCGTCTGATGTGACGAGATTTGCCATTATACAAGGTATTATGTGCTCTGCCTATAGCTGATTGACTATCACAGTGTACAAGTATTGCATGCACATGTTACCCCTACATTCGGATGTCTTCCAAGAAAAGACGAAGCATTCAGCTTCCTCTACAGCTTTATCCAATGCTATGAATTCCGATTCCATAGTTGATTTGGCCATCAGAGTTTTTTTTGGATGATTTCCAAGATACTGCTGCACCGACAAGTGTAAAGATGTATCCACTTGTGAATTTTGAGTTCTTGGAATCTGCGATCCAGTTGGCATCACTGCAGCCTTCCAGAATTGTTGGTTCTTTACCATAGTGTATGCCATGATCTTTGGTATAACGTAGATAATTCAAAACTCGAGAATAGCCTTCCAATGCTTATGTCCAACATTACTTGGTGAGCGACTAAGTACATTTACAGAGTGCGCTAAATCCGGTTTTGTGCAGTTTGTCAAGTACATTAGATTGCCAATGACTCTTGCATACTCCACTTGTTGCAAAGGTTCACCTTAATTTTTGTCAAGTGAAGTTGAGGATCTACATGAGTTTTCGCATTCCCACGAATAATGCTTGAAACGATCAAGTATCTTTTCAGCATATTGAATCTGAGACAAGATAAGGCCTTCATCAGTTTTGCTGATTTTTATCCCAAAATGACTGCGAGACCCAGGTCTTTCATGTTAAATTGTCTCTTCAACATGTTTTTCGTTTGATTTTATGATGTCTTTGTTGCTCCCAATGATGAGCATAAAATCTACATATAAGCATAACAAAACGTACCCGATTTGAGTAGTTTTGAAATATATGCATTTGTCGCATTGATTAATGCTAAAATCATTAGACATCATCACACTGTCAAACTTCTCATGCCACTGCTTAGGAGCCTGTTTGAATATAATGACTTAACAAGTTTACACACTTTGTGTTCATGTCCTGGTACACAAACCCTTTAGGTTGTTTCATGTAGATCTCCTCTTCCAAATCTCCATTTAGAAAGGAAGTTTTTACATCCATCTGATGAATTTCAAGACCTCTTAAAGCTGAAACGCCTATGAACATGATGATCGAAGTTATTCTCGATGCCAGAGAATATGTGTCAAGGAAATCCAAGCCTTGTTTTTTGCCTAAATCCTTGCACAACAAGTCTAGCCTTGTACCTATAAATAACACCATTGGTTTTCCGTTTGATTGTGAAAATCCATTTACTCCCCAAAGATTTAGAGCCCTGACGTAGATCTGCTATCTCGTGATGTTGCAAGATATAGTCTATTTCAGTATTGACTGCTTCCTTCCAATGAGGTGCATCAAGTGTAGACATAACTTCTGAATAAGTTCTTGATACATTTTCAGCAAGAAAAGCCATCAAGAAATCATCACCGAAGGTTTTACCCTTGCGAGCTCTTTTGCTTTGTCTAGGTTCCTCTTTGGGTTCTGGTTGTGGTTCTTCAACAATAATAGTACCAGAATTATGGCCCTCAACTTCGGAGGTTTTTGCATCTCGTTGTTCACGAGTTCGTTGAGTTTTCGTACAAGAGAAAATGTCCTCGAAAACAAAGCATTTCTCGACTCCATAACTGTATTTACATGAATATTAGGAATATCTGATTTGTGAACCAGAAATCGATAAGCATTGTTGTTGTGAGCATATCCGATGTAGATACAGTCTACGGTCTTCAGTCCAATTGTGACCTTTTAAGGAGGTGGTGCAGCAACTTTTGTTAGGCACCCCCATACTTTCAGGAATTGTACGAAGGTATAGTACCTTTCCAAAGTTCATATGGTGATTTACCAGTCACCTTATATGGGATCCTGTCGAGGATATAGTTTGTGGTAAGCAAAGATCCCCCCCACATGGACTGGGTTAATCCAGATTCTTGCAATAGCACATTCATCATCTCTTTTAGAGTTTGGTTTTTCCGTTCCGCAACTCCGTTAGATTCAAGTGAGTAGGGAGCAGTTGTTTGATGTATAATACCCTTTTCTCTGCAAAATGCATTAAATGGCTCGTTTTACTCTTCTCCTATATCACTTATAACTATTTTGATAGTTCTCTGAAGCTGGTTTTCCACTTCGAATGTCAACTCTTTAAATTTCTCAAATGGTTCATCTTTGTTATGCAACATATACAAATAGCAATATCGTGTGCAATCATCTATGAAGGTAACGAAGTAGTTCTTCCCACCTCTAGTGTGCACATACTTGAACTCACACAAGTCCGTGTAAATTAAACCTAGAGGTTCGGTTGTTCTTTCAACGTGTGGTGATGGAGTTTTAGTGAGTTTGACCAGTACGCACACTTCACATTTATCTTGGTTAGTTTTGAATTTCGGAATTAAATTCATATTTTGCATCTTTCACATTTTTTTATAATTGACATGTCCAAAACGTTCATGCCAAGTAGTAAACGACTTAATCAAGTAAGCATATGGTCTCATACATTTCAGCAATCGAAGCAGAAGCTACATTTTTTGGACGGACTGTCAGTACAAACATTTTGATCAGTCCATCCTTTAACGAAACCCTTTCCCAAGTACACCCCATGTTTCTTTAGAACTAGCTGTTTTGATTGAAAACTAACGGCAAAGCCATTCTTGCTTAGAACCGTTCTAGATATGAGATTCTTCCGCATGTCTGGCATGTGTTTCACATTCGAGAGAGTCAACTTCCGTTCAGAAGTCAGCTGCGGAATTACATCACTGATGGGGATTTGATTTTCGCCCAAAATATTCTTGCAAGCGTACATGCTCTCGTAGTAGTACTTAGGGATCTAATCCACATGGAGGTAAAGTGTACACAATAATAAAATTGATTCAACTTGAGCTAGGCAACAAAATATGATTTTTGGTTTTCAATCGATCAAATAGGTTCGTTCGATCGAAGTGAAGGATTTTGTTTATGAAATGCGAAATAAATTGAAAGATAAATAAACTATCGTTGCAATTGTCGTGTTTCAGAGAATTCTCTAGGTTCCATGGATTAAACTATAGGTGGATAAAATCCCGTTAAGTATTCAAGCGAGTCGTAAATTATTCTCCCTATTTTCATAGTCATGATTAAACATGTCTAACATCCTAATTCACACAATTGTCACAAAGGTGAACTAGAAAAGCAAGCCGCAGAAGTTGTTTACTTATCATTTAATACTAGTTCTTATCAATCTATTCAAGTTGTCAAGATGAAAAAATTAATCTATAACAAAATGGCTAATGTTTCAATCTAAACAATCATGTGTTAAGCATCAATCTTACCTATCTGTCAAGCCATGAATGACCTATTGAAAACTCTTATTCCCAACAAAAAATCTACTCAAGAATGATAGTAAATGTCATAGAAAAAGCAATAAAAATCATTATCATAAGTAAATAAAAAAGGGTTCAGAAAACTTCTCCAAATCAGTAGATAAGAACGATGAAATCTTCTCCCTTACAACAACAAAACGAAATAGCAAAAATGTATTGAGAAAAAAATGAAAACAAAGTGTCCTCTCTCCAGAGAGTTTTGGTGAAAGGAGAGGCACACTCTTCTTCTGAGACAAAAAGTCTCTTTAAATAGAGAGTGTGGACGTCTAAGGGCTTCAGTAAAATGATAGAGGAGAATCAGCTTAAGAGAATCAAGTTTATTTGATCTTATCTCTTCATTCGATCGGATACAGAGAGGATATTCGATCAATTCTCTTCTATGATGGTCTTCTGATAGATCTAAATCTTCTCACACGGCTTCTTGTTGTTCCCAAATATCCCCTGAGTATATGGAGTGGTTAGGATCAGTTTCTAGAAGCTCTTTGTGATTATCTGCAACACAATTGATCGATCAATAGAAGTGCATTCGACCGGATGGACTTTGTTCATGGGCTTCAGACGGACATCTTCCGTGAATTGGGCATAACTTTATGCTCGTTAGGCAAAATGACTTGATTTCAAGCCCATACAAAATCTAACTCACGTGGCTTGATTGTCTCCAAATTTTACATCAATCCAGAATGTATAGTATTTTCGTTTGGGCCTGAATATCTGGTACTGAATTGCTATCTTAAGCGAGAAAAGCCCATTTTTGTACCCAAAAAGCCTTATTTTCACAAAACATTTTGAAAACATAATAAGGTGAAAATCATCACTTTTACCTCTAAATCCTTTGGTTTTTTCATAAATATTACTCGAAATATAGGGTAAAAGGCGATAAATATCACCCCTATTAATCACCCTTACCTTCAATCTTAAACACCGAAGTATTACCCATGAACAGCTGCACACTTGACTTGTTCTTCACGTAAGTGGTGAACATGGTCCTGGCAGCGCAGATGTGTGTGGGTTCACCAATGTCATAGTACTATTCCACTAGATTGTGTTCCACCATGTTGCATTCAGTAGTCCCCACGACCGTGTCCTCTTCAGTTAGGTCTGCCTGGCTCTTGATTTCCCTTGCTTTGCTCTTGCAAACATCAGCCTTGTGCCCAATCTTTCCACAGTGATGACACTTTCTTTTGAACTTCTTCTCAGAGTTGCTTTTCTTAAAGTTCGTTATGGATGACACCTTCAAGGACATCTAAGGAATAAAGACTCTTTTCCCCTTGGTTCTGAGCACCTCCATGAGTCCCACGATTTTTCTCCTCTATCCTCAACCTACAGACGAGATCATCAAAAGACACTGCCTTACGTTTGAATTTAAGGTAGTTCTTAAAGTCTGACCAGCCTGGTGGTAACTTCTCGATCAAGCTATTAGCCTTGGTGATTGATGGGGATTAATTTTCGCCCAAAATATTTTCTGCAAGTGCACAGGTCTCACAGTAGTACTTAGGGATCGTATCCATAGAGAGCAGAGTGTAGACAGTAGCACGTCCAAGTTCACCCGAGCTAAGCAGCAAATGAAAAGGTTTTTAGTTTTGGTCGATCGACAGTGTGATCTGGTCGATCGATCGGGACACCTTTCGGTCGATTCCAGATAATGCGATCAATCGGTCAATGCCTGAAAATGCTAGAATCAAATAAAACGTGAAAAAGTTCAATGATAAAAAGCGTTAGGAAGTCAGGTAATGCATCAGAGGATCACAGTTTGAATTATTCAGGGTAGTAATCTATGTAAATCCTAGTTTAGGCTATATAGTCGAAATCACTATTAACTGACTATCTTTATGGTCATGCTTAGCCAGTCTAGTTCAATTGGTATCCGAGTTAACTCTAACATATATATTTTCAGAAAGATAACCTATGGGCTGATCAGTCAATTAATCTAGGCATTAAGTTAAGGTAATTAAATTCTACTAAACTATAAATAGTAAAGCTTTCACTAACAAGTTCTGGATCTCTTA
>OVAP01000408.1:12226-29402 GCA_900406295.1 Aurinia saxatilis | reverse complement strand
AATCTATTTTAAAAAAAAAAAAAAAAAGGAAAGAGGAGAGAACAGTAAGGCACACAAGTCATACCATGGCAATTAACTGACAGAACTCCTAATAAGGGACCTTGGCTGCAATGTACTCTAAAGAAGGAGGCGGAACTTTACTAGATCGGATCTGACGAAACAAATTCATCGCATCCGGGCCAGAATCCACGAATGGCGAGCACCTTGAGTACTCATACTTGAAAGCGAAAGGATTCTTCTCGGGATCAGCCTCAAACTCTTCACTAACGAAGAAAGGAAGCGCTACGCTACCTGAGAACAGTGAGGTCGACTGCTCCCTCGACGCATCCGAGACCGGCTGCTTGTCTTTCCTCTTATCAGAAGCAGAAGATTCAATCCGAGCTCTCTTAGACGCTGCAACCGGAAGATCATCAGACAAGCCCAACGAGAAATACAGAGAATTCCTTAAAGAGAGTCATACCATCGTTCTCCTGCTCAATAGGCTCGCGAGGCCTCTTGTCACATTCTTTGTCTAGAGGCAGATCGGCAAGAGCCTCAGTCGAACAAATCAAGATCTCACCCCCAACGACTGCCTCCGAAACCCCCGACTCCTGCCCGGAGGCAAGAAAGTTAGCCCTTTGCTCGGCAATAACCGCAATTGATTTACCACGACCATGCGAGCTCAAAGGGACCTGGAGCCCGGAGCTCGTCCCAGTTTTCCCGGCCTTACTCGGGGCCCTAAGAGAAATCTTGGCCTTCTGCTGCCGAGCAGTCTTCTCCCCTTGCTCGACGTCAGAGGACCCCTTTGTACCGCCACTGCGAATACTATCACCGAGGTTTGGCAGGTTAGGTACCAACTTCGCCTTTTTCGGTCGCCTCTTAAGTTCGTTGTTATCATGGGAATCAAGATCCTCCGAACTCGTCTTTTTCTTCCTCTTTTTAGATCCCTCTCCCCTAACTCGCTTTCGTTTTTGGCGACCTCTTTTCCTTTCTTAGTCTTCACCCCTAGTATCTCCCTCTGTTCTGCAACTGAAATTAACAAGTTCAGTCAAAAGAAAACGGGCAACAAAAGTTACAACCTTAAACCAAACACCAACCTATTTGATTCTTCCTCGCGGCCTTAACAGCCCTAGATCTATGTTCCTCTGGATATAGTCTGATGCTGTGCTCCCTGATAGCAGCTACGTTTGACTTAAAACCCTCTGGATCTACTACCGTGCACAGCAATCGACCTGCAAATAAAGAAATACTTCAGAACCAAGGACCAAGACAAATTAAAATCATTACAAACCGGACAGCTCGGAAACAAGAGATTTACTTGTTGGCCTTCTCCACTTTCTAAACACCGGGCTATCAATATTCGGAACCGAAGCCGGGCTAATTTTACAGAGAAATAGTATCTCTCCCATTCTGGAACCTTGCTCGACTTCGGAATAACAATACCTTTCCTCACGTTTAAGTAATAGGTTCACGGCCTAGTCTGATTCCGAGTAAGACGGATAATACGCTAAAAAAAATCAAGGTTCATATCAATAATCAGATCCTCGCCGTACTTCATCATCCCGATCACATTGGAGGTCGAATTACCCGTAAGCTGCGTAAACGATATCCTCTGAACAACACAATATTCGATCAAAAGGGCCGGAAGAGGAAAATGAAGGCCGCATTCGTAAAATGCCGCCTCGTGCAGACACATCCATTCGACCGGGCAAGACCATGGACGATCTTTAGGAGACGGGACCGTAACCTCCACCCCGGGTCCGTCGCAGTAGCGCGCCAAGTGTTTCAAAGATTCCGAAGTGGATAAGGTCGTCAGCCCCTGAAGACCGACCTCATTATCCTTGTTATAAATACTATGCGATATTTGAATTGGATGTCCTAATACCTCCCCGACCTCATCACGAACGGCGCCCGAACCCGCGAGAGATCTAACTGAACTTGAGGAACTACCGGACTCACTCAACTAACTCGCGGAAGACATGACAAAAGATAATCAAACAAAAAAACAGAAGTCGGAGAGAATCTACCTTTTCTTCTCTCTTCGCTCTGAATTGCAAAAGTTAAGAATGTTGGGCTTCCTTCGCTATTTATAACCAAAGGAAGGCACAAACTCCTATAAGCAATCATTATTTCGAACGACCGATGTTTCGTTTCCTCACACCTTCAGGTCGGTCACCAGGCCCAATCAGAAAGCGACATGTGGAACGAAATAAACTTTGGGTCAAGATTCTCGAGAAAGAATCTCGCGAACCCGGATCTTACATGCCGAGCTCCGAATTTAGCGCTGGAGGGACTATTGATGGAGATGGGCCATAAAAGGCTCATTTTTGACCCAAACATTACTGAAGCCCCACCCATAAGCAAGTGAAGTCCAGCCTAACGAAGATTTGGAAGCTCGGCCCAAACAGTTATTCAAGTGGCCCTTACCGTAGTTAGTTTGTTAATCATGGTAAGTGACAAATGTCGGTCTATTTTTACTATAAATATTCTCCTATAATCTTTGTTTTGAGGATCTAAATTTTTTGAGATTTGGGAAGCACATGGCTCCGAACTCAGTTTATAAACAGTTTCTGATTTAGAAAGACCTCCCAACCCACTTTCTCTTATTTCATTTCCCTCTCTCAGATGAACTATAAATTTACATACAAACTAAATATTGATCGAACTCTCTTTAAATACGAAAATCTCAGCCTATCTTTAACTACCGAACTCTTGTGTATCACCAATAATGAGAGAATAATCATCGTAAGTATACTTTGATCTCTGGTCGGCTGGTCTTAGCTTAGGTGTTAAGCATAATACACTATTTATTTATTTTATTTTTTACTTTTGGTCGGAAACATAATACACTAATTTAATAAACAGATATAGTATACTAAATTTGCCGAATCAATTACCAAAATGTTAAGATCTCGTTTTCACGTCTACATGTCCGGTTGGACTTTCGAGATTACCTGGACACTTTTTTCAGACAAATCAGGGATCTCATTGTCCGATCTAAAATTCTCCGATTTTCCGCCTTCACGGTGGAATTTCAAATCGGAGAATTCACCTTGATCCTCCGCCACCACATTGTTCGAATCATTCTCTCAAAATCTCTTTTCTTCTGATCATAAACTAAAATCACAACATTTGACCAGAGACCAAAATTCAAACCCCTGTTCGATCTTTGAATTTTGATCATTGTAAGCGTGGAGAATTGAGAAGAGAGGATGGTGGAGAGAACGATGAGTTTGGGGGTAGGAGGAGGCAATGGAGAATTCTCAGGGGTTAGAGAAACCATGTGGGCGCAACAAGAGCTTCTTCAAAAGATCAACAATGAACTTGACGCTGAACGTGAAGCTTCTTCATCTGCTGCTTCCGAGGCTTTATCTATGATTCTTCGTCTTCAAGGAGAGAAAGCTGCTTTGGAGATGGAAGCTAGTCAATACAAGAGAATGGCTGAGGAGAAGATGTGTCACGCCGAGACTTCTCTTGTGCTTTTCGAGGATTTGATCTATCAGAAAGAAATGGAGATTGCGTCTCTTGAGTTTCAGGTCCAGGCTTATAGATGTAAGCTGCTCAGCCTTGGCTGCTCTGATCCGGCTGTTATCGAGAACAAGTTCCCCGAGAATCTCATCTTCTTCGGTGAAGCTTCTCGTTTGAATCAGAAGAGGAAAATGAAACGAAATCTATCGGTAATTTTAGTTTCAGCTTCTTGTTATATTTATAACTGAAAAAACTAACTCCATACCTATATAAAAGCTTTCTGTTTTGAAGAACAAAAACATAAGTAGAATTATGTCTCTGTTCTGTTTGCAGAGCCCATTTGATGGCATGTCCAGTGAGAGAAGTCCTCTTTTGTCTGACAGTGTTGGAAGTTTTGAGGAGAAGAAAGGTCTTGAGAGTCCTTTATCTCCTCGTGAAGACTTGAATGCTTATTGGGAACAGATCAGGAGAATAGATCAGCATGTTAAAGAGATTTCAGACACGAGAGAGTCTCCTAGGGAGACTAAGTTTCCCTTGGTTAGGCGTGAGTCGATGTCACATGCGTTGGTGTCACAGGTGAGCAATACTATCCTCGAGTCAGCCAAGAGTGATGTCAATTCGATAATGGAGATGATGAAGAACCCTGAAAGATTCTCTGTGAAAGATGCTTCTCTGGAGACTCCGGTTCTGTCTCCTAAAAGTGTACATGATGTCTTTGAGGTTCCTAGGACTAAGGAGAGCCTTACAATCATCTCAGAAGAAGAGGAGGAACTCGAAGAAAGGAATGTAAGTTATTATCAACAGGGAACTAGTAATCTTGCTTAAGCAATTTGGTGAAGTGCTGATTATGTGAAAGAATCACAGGTCAGAGGCAAGATGGTGAGTAGTTACTACGGAAGAAAACTGAGTAAGCCCCCAAGAGATACAAGCGGCGAGGAGGATGAACATTTGAGTTTGCTAAAGGAGATTCGAGAACAGCTCAATGCAATGCAGTCAGAGATGAAAAGCTTAAGATCAGAACTGCATCAATCTAAACCCGTGTCCTATCCCGAGGAGGATCGAGCTCTTAACTCAATTCAAGAGGTGATCATCGCTTTGTCCTACTACTAATCATTTGCTCGTAACTACATTCGCAACTACTAACATGTGTATTGTTTTGTTTTTTGAACAGGCCATGATTCACTTTTGGCTATAGAAGCTCTTCTAGTTTACCATACAAATCATGTGTAAGTTTTAAACCTTTCAAGCGGATTGAAGGATTGTTAACAAACATGGATAGATTTCACAGAATGTATCTGATATTGTATGTAAACATACATTGTTCATTGCAAAAACAAAAATTAATCCGCTCCCTGATCTAAGGGACATTACATATTGCACATAAGTTTGATGGTTGAAATAACTGAAGGTTGATTCAGGAGGAGCTAAGGCAGAATATGCAAGAAGGATCAGCGGAATGATTATCGAGATCATTAGTGGTGCCTTTCAGACATTTGAAGTGGTAGACATGACCACATGCCAGCACGCACGCCTCTTCTAGTTTAAGCAAAGTAGCATTAGGCCGTTCTGGATCCGAGGCTAGATCTACCTGGCATAAGTCGCACGAATATCCAACCTTCTCAGCAACAAACACCTTGTCTAGCTCTGCAAAATCCCAAATTCCAGATAAGGGAGAGGACAAATAATTAAACGAAGTTGCTTAAGTATTGAATCAGAAGTTAAAAGACCATCGTGAATCCGCAAGGCTGCTTCACTCGGAGCTTGAGCCTTTGCCAAGGGGAGAAGTTGTTGGATTTCAGTAGAGAGTTGTTGAAGTTCAAGTGGAGTCAGAGTAGATGATCCAGACGCTAACTTTGTTTGGATTTCCTGGACCTTCTGTTGGAGTTGCAAGAGCACATCTTTTCTCTTCTGGCTCACACTTTGTTCCGGATCCATGATCCTATGCACTAGAGACGAAACACAAAAAGCCAAGTCAATCTTTGTTTGACTCGTTTTAGTCAAACCGATTATGAAACTTGTGTACAAAGATAAGTTTACAAAACCAAGTACAGTTAGGAACCCTAATCAATGAACTGAAGCATCTATCATTAAAAAGAGGCACAATCGAAACTATGGATCGTTATGAAATTCCAAAAGAGGGCATGATCTATAATTTGTTACGTGGAAAATCAATCAAACTAATTAATCACAATCGGAAGCAACAGAGCTCTTAAACAAATCAAACTCAAACAGTAGGAAATTGAAAGAGACAAGAGATAGAAGAACTTACGTGCAGTGCTGATAAGAGGAGGGATATTAGATTTTCATGTTTGATGAATGGTATGTTTGTTTTCGTATATATATAAACGAACGATAATCATGAAGTTTGGTTGCAATATATCTCAATATATATAGTTTTTAAAATTTTACTAAATATTAATACCATTTTCCAAATTTTAGTTTTAATTTGAGGAAAAAATTTCTATCATTGGATTGCATTTAAGGGAAACAAAATGGGGTAAATTTTCTTCCCATTTTTTATTTTGATGATTTTTTTTGTCTCTGCCGCGTGTTGTTACATGATTCGCGTAGGCGGAAAATCATATCCCCTAGATGTTCAAATGGAAATGCACACCAAATTTTAACTTGAATTTTTTTTTGCAGATTTTTATTAAGATAATACATTATTATTTTGCAAAAAAAGGTAGGAAAACTTATCTTTTTTGTGTCGAAAAGGTAAAAAAAATTTATCTTCCAATATATAATTTTGAAATTTCTTCACTAAAGATAAATTTGAAAAACTTCAATTTACACTTTTGAAACAAATTGAAAATGTACTTTTCTCATTGAATTTAATCCCGATTTTTGTTGCATGTTTGTGAATTGTGACACTATATGAGAGGTTGGAAAATTGCTCATACTCGATAATTGCTTGTATTGAATTGCAAAACAAGCCTATGTTTTACTATATTTGATGTCATTCATGTATCTTCTGTATTAAGGTAAAGATTATATAATAATGAAAATTCAACTGTTTTATAGAACATCTTGTACCAATCACAGAGTGCAAGAGGAAGCAGAATCTACAACTGCTGATTTGGAATGAATTGGAGAAAGTAAAGGTTGTTGCTTAGTTGAACGACTAAGAGGCGGTTGCTGACTTCGAAAACCAGCTTACGAGGATATACGAATCATGTAAATCCAAGTTAATTCATGGAGAAAAATAAGAAGAGGGTAAAAACATAAGAGAGATTTGTGATTATCCAAAACATGTTAACTGCTTAGGTTAAAGCAACACTCTCAATGTGTATATATAGGAAATCATGGGCATTGACATTGTAGATGCCACATGAAATTATAATAAAAGTTATTGGCATCGAAAAAGAAGAGCAAAGTAAGGGCTTGTGAGAGTTTCATGAATTGTGTATTAGACCAGTACTGAAAATGTGAGGTTAGGAATTAAAGTTAACATTTAACAATAATTTGAGCTTGTGAAGAACCATTTAGGTTAAACTTGTAAGTGTGCCTATAAGAAATTCCTAATAACATTTTTTCTTAGAGAAATCACGAGGCCTAAGGCTCGTCTTATAAGTGTTCTCTCACATCTTCACAAACCCACCTTCAACAAGAGTAGATAAATTTGCTTCTGGAAAAAAAGACTAGTAAAATTATTTGTTTGTAAACTTATTTACATATACATTTTTTTTTTGGTCTTGAAAATAAATCCAAACAGAAAAGTTACCATCCCCAAACCAAGTCACTGATATTTACTGTTTCTTGTGTGCTTGTTGTTGTGTTGTATCTTGAGATGTCAACTGAACTGAATTAGAAAGTCTAAGATTATTAAACTGTTACATGAACATGAATTGTGAGTTCTAACTCCCCTAAATTACCTACACTTTGTGTATAATATTAATTCTAGGAAATTTATTTTAAGTTTTTTGTACTGTTTTACTTTATCCTTTTTTGTTTTAAAATATTAAAATTGATAATTTGGTAAAAAATGATATATTAAGAAGAAAAAAAAAGATAAAGTAAAGCAGTAGCTTTGGATTTGTAGATTCTTTCTTATAATTTTGAAAATTTTAAAATGTAAATGTGATTAAATATTAAAAGAATATGTACAGATAATTTATTTATTTTATCAAAAAATTAATTATTAGTTTCCTTATTTTTTTAATAATTTAAATTAAAGGAATTTCTTAAATATTTTCGGAATTAATAATAATATTTTATTCATAATTATCCACGTGGCATCTGACTGAACACCAAATAACAGAGTTGACTGTCAATACATGAAATGACACTTTGACTCGAGTTCATGTATTAATTTTTTTAAAAACTTAGTTCATGCATGTATCGGCACTATACAAGTTGAGGTGTTAATCCTCACGTTGACGGTTCTTCATGCATGAATCTGCACTTTTAGAGAAGAGTCATTTTTACAGAGA
Organism: Aurinia saxatilis; assembly: GCA_900406295.1. NCBI lineage: Eukaryota > Viridiplantae > Streptophyta > Magnoliopsida > Brassicales > Brassicaceae > Aurinia > Aurinia saxatilis. Next base: position 21,525 of record OVAP01000408.1, on the reverse strand, counting down.
AAAAAATGATAAGATATGGAATATAGTTCCAGTGGCGAATCCGGATTTTATTTTGCCTAGTACAAAGATAAATAATAATGGATATATAGAAATTATTATATTATTTTTCAAAACAACAAATACAAAGTAAAAATAAATAAAATCTATTACCGGCCAAAAAAGTCAAATAACATGTATTATTCAGTTGGGATTTGGTTAATGAGAGGTACGAACTAAGGTAAAGTATGTCAATGGACGAAGCGCCAACCAAATGACCTACTGACATTTTATAAACATACACATAATTTAAAATGTATTTAATGTTGGGTAGGTCGCCTGGCCTCCCAGCCACTGGAGTATACACATGAAGGGGGAGTATTTATGCATTGTGTTTTGATTGTTAGAGATTTATGTATCTTTGTGTCTTGCCTCTGATCATTGTGATCAAGCAAGAAGATTCTCTGTTTGTGTAATCAGATGATTCATATCAATAAATGTGGATGTAGAACTCAAGATCATAACAAATTGGTGTTCATGAGCGATCTGGATCGAGTTTATCTACATACCAATCTTTATTGGTGTTGAAGATGATGTGCATCCATGAATCAATTAGATGGAGGATTAATTTTCTCAGTACAATGTTTTCACGGATTCACAGAAAATGGTTGTGGTCGTGGTTACGGTTTGGAGACGATGATGCTTCATAAATTTTAGAGATTTTACATCAATGGAAGAGAAATTATTTGAAGACACAAATGACATCGATCAAAGCAAAGGAATCATTTCCAGTCACGGCATCAACTCAAAAAACAAAGATGAAAGCAGAGTAAAAATCACGTTGTGTAACAACTTCAAGTATCACAAATAAGATTGAAGAGGACGATCCTATATAGAGAAAATACAAACGATAACTAAAGAAACACATTTTGTATCGGATTCCACCTTGGTGATTGCTTGTATTCAACATGAAATATCAATTATACACCATCAAGTACCAAATTCTGACATGGAATATGACCTAAGGATATATTAGGGATTTTCCGAAAGATTATGGTGATTAAGGATAAACAACGTGCTTTAGTACGAACCTTGATGATTTACATTGGACTTGTGGCATTGATGGTGTGTTTGATCATCAAGTGATATTACAAGTTTCAATTTTGAAAGAAAGGGATGTGTTGTCACAAAATTCCACAAGTGACAAGGTCCACACTCTTTGATACAATAACATTATCTGGTTTGTCAAATACCATCGCGGCCTCTGTCCTGGAGAATAAATTTGTTCATTTTGCCAGACATTAAATCAACATAAAAGTCCTTATATCACTCCTCCTTTTTTTTTGGGTACAAACAGTGAATTTTATAGTTACAAGGAAATACAGAGCAATTAGCAAGAGAGGATTTCGCAAGCGAATCCGCCAAAGCATTGTCCTTACGAGAAATAAAATTGAAAGTGATAGATGTGAAGGAGATCACTATTTTACTGATGTAAAAAAGGATGTTCCTCAACTCGTTGGTGGCATTCTTTGAAATGAGAAGTCTTACGAGAGTCTGCGCGTCCGAGAAGGTATTAACCCCCGTGAACCAGCAGTATTATAGCAGTTTTTAGGCCAAGAACTTTGGCAAGGAGAGCTGAGCTGATGTGACTTATTGTCGCAGCATCTTGGGAGATAATGTTGTTGGTACATGGGTCTAGAAGACACCATCCAACTTCACGTAAGCGAGTGAAACCTTGCCAAGCGGGATCTACATACAAGTTGAAATTTTTTTGTGGTAGGAGACGTCTAGTAGTATATTGTATTACTGGCTGGGGTTTAACCATGATCACTTGTGCCGATTGCCACTCCCTCGCTTCGTGTAGTATCTTCAGGCACACACACTCTTCAATATTTTGTTGATTATAAAAAACCACATAATTTCTAGACTTCCATAAGAACCACATGATCCAGGGTGGAGAGGGACAGTGATGCCACAAGGAGGAAGGAAAACCATCCGAATTGCTACAGTGAGGAACAAGGTGATTGAGGAAGCTGTTTCCCTGTTTGGATCAAAGGAGACGGGTAGGAGGCTCCATACTTTCCTAGCAAATGGAAAATTGTACACTGTGTGTAGCTCATCTTCGATAGCACCACATCTGTTGCAATTCATATTGGATGTGATACCTCAGATGAGTAGGTTCTCTTTAATAGGCAGCGCTCCTCGTGACAGTTTCCACATGAAGATCTGGATTTTTGGTAAGGTTTTGATGTTCCATATCGCTTATTTCCACTCAAAACTGTCTGTGTGTGTATTAGACTTTAGACCTTGGGAGAGAGCGTATCCAGACTTCGGTGTATATGAGCCTGATTTTTCCGGAGCCAAACGAGTTCAGTTTCCTCTTTATAGGTACTCAAACAGAGTGATCTGATGATTTCCACATACTAAGGTAGTGTTTCCCTAATTGCAAGGACATTCCAGGCCTTTGGATGTAATGTTATCAGGTCTGCGACTTTAGAATCAGTTCCAGATCATGAAACCGGCCATATCGGCTTGGTTGGTGTTGTCGTGGACAGCCATGGCTCTGTCCATAAGTCAATCTTTGCTCCATTGCCTACTATCCAACCTAAGTCTTCTTTTAGGATCTCTCTGGCCGCCATAATGCCACACCATCCATGAGACACGGTTTTTGGGATTGTACAAGTCAGAATTAATGAAGTGGGACTGTACTTACTCATGAGAACGCGAGCGAGCAGTGAGGTGGGGTCTATAAGTATCCTCCAAGTGATCTTAGCTAGGATAGCATCGTTGAATGTTTCAACATCTCGAAAACCTAGTGCGCCTATCGACTTGGGGAGTATTAGTTTATCCCAAGCGATCCAACTAATTTTCCTCTTTCCGGGTTTGTCATCTGACCAAAACCTCGTCAAAGCGGATGCGATATTATCACAAATAGATACCGGGAGTTTAAAACATGTCATAGTGTAATTGGGCCTCGCGGATAAGACATATTGGAGAAGTATGTGTTTACCCGCACTAGACAAAAATCTTGTAGACCAATGGTGTGACTTTTGATTGATCTTGTCTATAATACCTGTGAAAAGATTCTTCTTCTTCCTTCCCAAATGCTCGGGTAACCCAAGATACTTTCCAACTCCTCCATCTTCAGTAATGTGGGTGATACTTTTGACCCTTTTTCTTGCCCTCGTAGGAGTGTGTTTTGAGAATGTAATGGCGGACTTCGACCGATTGATCTTTTGACCGGAAGCCTCTTCGTATCTTGCAAGAATGTCCACAATAGCTTTGCAATTTTTTATCGGTTTTCGTAAAAAACATTGTATCATCCGCGAAAAACAAATGATTTATCTTTGGACCCTTTCTTGAGACACTCACTCCCGGGAAAGAACCGTCAAGTTGGCCTTTTGTGCATAGAGCGGAAAGAACCTCGATACTTAATATGAAGATATATAGGGAGAGTGGATTACATTGGCATAGTATTCTTGAAGGTTGTACCAAGCCTTTGGGGTTTCCATTGATAAGGTACGCATACGAAACGGTACTGACGCATTCAATAATCCAATCGTCCAAGTCGCATGAAAACCAAGCTGTTGGAGAACCGGTTTCAAGAAGCCCGACTCGATCTTATCATAAACTTTGCTCATATTCATCTTGACCGCCATGGAGTAGTACTCTTTAGCTTGTGACGTTTGTAAATATTGTAAAATCTCGTGTGTGATAAGAACATTATCCGAGATTGAACAGTTGGGGACAAAAGCGGTTTGAAACCCCGAGATCAAGCACGGTGGTAGGGGTTGAAGTCTCTTTGTGAGAATCTGGCAATTATCTTGTAGTATGTAGAGCACAATGCTATCGGCCTATAATCCGCAGCCTTCTTGGGATTTTGACCCTTAGGTATAAGTCGGACATGTGTTTCATTGTACCGCCTATGAAGAGTGCTTGTCATGAAAAAGCCTTGGGACTTTACCGATAAATGTTTGTCTCCACATACCGAGAAGGCCGCTGCCTTTATTTCACTCTCGGATGGAAGCATGATTAGAGATTCATTCATTGTCTCCATGACCTTAGGTTGAAGAACTTCATTGACGACATCAAAATTATTGTTTCCTTTTGTGGTAAAGAGAGTCGTGTAGAAGTCTTCTATCGTTTGAGTGATCTGGTCTTCTTCGTAGAAAGATTTACCTAGGTTATTCTCAATAGTGAAGAGAGTATTTAGAGATTTGCGACCCTTTGTGATAATGTGAAAGTTAACCGGTATTTTATCTCCTCCTTCTAGCCAATTGACTCGGCTCCTTTGTTTCCAATGTTATTCCTCTTTATCATAAGCCGATGCCAATGCCTTTTTAATGTCGTCAATTGTTGTTTGATCCGGAAAATCATAGGAAAGGGCTCTGTCAAGGTCCGCTTAAGCATCTCTAATGGCTATTGGCTTGTGAGAAGAATTATCCTTCTCCATTGGATTAGTATAGCTCGACAAGCGTCCATTTTCCCCGTGAGGTTGCGATTCTCTTTTGCCCTCCAGGTTTCATCTATTAACTCTCGAATCTCTGTTTTATAATTGAGGGCTCTATTAAGCCTAAAACATCTTTGGCGCTTCTTTAGTGCAAGCCTAAATAAGTGATTAACGGTCGATGATCCGATTCCTCGAACCGAAGGTATTTGCAACGGCTTAAGGAAAACTTCTCATACCATTCATTATTTCCCATAGTGCGGTCGGTACGATCTTTGCCCTGTGTGAATGTTGAGCTCCCCTCCAAGAGAGGCATATGCCCGAATGTTTAATAGTGATGAGACCCACCTGAGATGTGAATGAAGGAGTTTTCACTCCGTTGGGGTCCTCTTTTGTCTTCATTACATAAAAGATCATTAAAATACCCACAAGGCATCTAAGCTTGCTGTCGAGAATGGCCAAGAGAAGTCATGAAGTTCCAAAACACGGGTCTAAGCTCCACTTGTGGAGGGCCATAAAGGAACGTAATGAGAAAAGTGTCTTTTAAAAATTTCACCTTGGTGTCAATGTAGTTCGGTGATGATCCAAATATTTCGACAACAACACTTGATTTCCAAAGTAAAGCTAGTCCTCCGCTCAAACCCAAAGAAGAGACTAGAAAATGATTGGGATATTCATCGCAATCACATTTTTTAGAACAATTTGATCTTGATTTTTGTCTCCATTAAGAACACTAAATCCGGGAGAAAACTTTTACAAATCTCTCGGAGTCTAGGAACTATAGGTTCGTTCCTGATCCCCTGACAGTTCCAACTCAAAGAGACTAAGAAAGAGGGGTTTTGGGGGACCTGAAAACCCACCCTTCCCTTAATAGTTCTCGGAACAAGAACCATAGTAGGTTGTATGTTGTGTTCCGGAGAAGCAGACACTCATTCAGAGATAAAGTAGAAGAAACGTTATGTTCAATTGTCTTTGGTCGCTGGCGAGGTGAGCCAGGGGAAGGAAGAACATTGAGCTTTTTTAACCTGACACCAGTAATTGGGTTGCTCTTTTTCGTGGCCTGTTTTGTTATTTGTTTCCTTCCCACGGATTGGGTCTTACGTTTTGGCCCATTTGCTCTTGTGGAGGATTGGGCCCATGGGTCTAAGCGTTGAGTTGCAGGAACACGATTGCTCGGCCCTATTTCGTTGTCCGTCGACTCTGGACCTCGGGGGTTTGTCTACATACACATGTTCGTCTTCTCGGACTGTATGTCTCGATGCATCACAATGAATGCTGAGATTTTTAGCGTGTTCCTCAGTGTAGAGTACTGGAACATCCTGAAACTTTGATGCGAGGTTACAGGGGAAATGATTGGTCCACGACCAGAGTGTGTACTCGGGGAGATTCGCTCTAAAGCCAATCGTCTAGGCTGAGGGGTACTATTGAACTCTCCAAGATCTAGTGAGCTCAATGTCTGTATCAATTCTCTTTGTGGTCGGGGGAGGGAGTGGGCGTGGTAGTGATTTGGGATCGTAGTTGATGCGGGGTAGTCAGTGTGTTTCCCTGAGGAACCAAACTCCTTTGTGAAGAGGTATCACGTGATACTTCTCTATAGATGACTCCCTGAGAAATTGAGTGTCTGAGTTATCCTCTCTCGCGGTCTGATGGGGTAGTTATTAGTCCTTGTTGTATAGGTTCCATGGGGGTCATGATAGTCCGAGGATAGACTAGAAAAGACTTTCGGGTGAGTGCCAATGTAGTTACCCCTTGATGCGTCATGGGAGTTATAGTGTGTTGGATACGGCGAGTATCGGTGAGACTTTTTTTTATCCTCCTCCCATTTCGACCAAGAATTCGAGGGCTTCCTCAGGGAATTTGTGTTTAGCTAAAAGCCCGTATGACGTCTATCATCTTGTCGAGACTTATGTGCTTCCAGGTGTGTTAAATTTTGTTGTTGTGAAGGTCCATCTCGGTTTGCAGCGTGCTTTTGGGTTGATGATTGTGGACAATCCTTTTCCTCACTAGAGAGACGGAAGCAAAAGTATAAATGCTTATTAAGCTTTTCATATTCAAAGGTTAAGATTTTAACGTCGCCTTCCGGAAGTCGAATATGCAATCGCATCTCTAGCAGTTTCAAAGCATTGTTATCGATTTTGAATCAGGAATATATCATCATCCAAATTCAAAGAATAATCTCATCAATATGGGCATACTCAAATCCTATTACACATTATTGTCTCTAAAAGTTACATAGGCATGGTAATCACCTCGTCTTCCATAATCATCAACAAACATAATCAAAATATTTGGAGAAATCAGAAGCGTTTGAGAAAGTGACACTTAATTTAATTAAACCGAGTCTGATTTATTGGGTTTGATACACGTTTGTAAAGTTTCCAAATATGTAATATGTAAATATGTATATGTCAGTCTTGAGAGTTTAGGAAAATCTAGGTCTATGATGGTCAAAGATTCTGCATAAATACATTGTTTAGAGTTCAATGAAAATAAGTTGTTGTCGATACATAAATCTACATGGTATTAGAGCTTTTGATCTAGACCATACACTCGAAAGTTCTTGTTCCTTTAAGAGTGTGTCTCTGTTTTTTCTCTTGTCTCTCTTGAGCTTCTATGTTTTCCTTCTCTTGACGACAAACAACCAGTTGAGCCTTGATGTGAAAATATCTTTTAGGAAACTCAAATGCTCATCCACGTCGACGCTTGTATGTCTTGGGGGCTTAGTCAGTTTTCTTCCTTTGTCACTACTCACCATCTTGCTTCTGATATGTGATTCTTTCTACATAGTCATCAGTTTACCAAAATGCTTAAACAAGATTAGTGGTTCACTTTGATATAACTTACATCCCTTTCTTCGAGTTCCTCCTCTTTGATGTGTTGTGTTTTTTACATGCTTTAATCCTTGTTTTTCCTTTGTTTTTCGAGTCTTTTGGTTTTTGTTAGATTCTTAACATGTGATTAATGCATTGGAGGTTGAATTGAAGCTTCAGAATGAAGATTTAAGGCAAAAAGAGACCAACAAGTGAAATGATAATGTAGAACCAGTCCGAAGTGCCTTAAAGATCATGGCAGACGAAGTCCTTCCCGTATGAATTTCAATCACAAATTTTGACACGACATAGGAATCGATCGATCCGTGTTCTTCTGCGTGTTCGTTCTAAAGCTGAACTGACATGTCTTCCGTAAAACAGTCATATCTTCTCAACCGTTAATCAGAATGAATCAAAACCCCCATCAAAGTGATTTCCAGACGAACCTAAGCCCTTTTGACTACCTCTCAGCCTCCTTTGAAACCAGAGACTAGTTTTGTTATTGCTTTGGATTGGAGATTGTCACCCCCTCTTGTCGAGAAGTTCTTCTAAACTCTATCTCTTTCACTATTATTTCAATAAAAGTATTATTCAATATGTTGTTCTTGATTATGCATTGCTATTGTGTTAGTTTTACTATGAGTGAGTAATTCTCTAGTTAGATCTAGGGGAATATGGTTTGTTAGGCTTATAACTGGATACAAATAGGTTAGATCTTTAGAATTCTCCTCCTAGTGATGATTTAATACTTAGGCTAATTTGATCACTTAGTCTTTGTAATTAGGCTATCTATTAAACAAAAATGTGATAGGTAACTGGAAAAACTCATTAAGAGGGCAATTCGTCTTTAGCCAATGAAAGCTGATGCTTAAGCGAATTGTGAACATATAAAACCTGTTAGTTAATGTTTCATACAATTACTATATTCAAACAAAATTTTAGATATCTATGTTGATAGGAAAAGTGATTGATGCCACGAAAGAGTATCAATCCTACTTTTATGTTTGAATTGAGAATAGTTATAAATTGAACATGAAAATTCATCTAGTGTTAGCTTGCATACTTTAAGATTTTCCCTAGATCTAGCGCCTTTTATTTATCGAATTAAACCAGTATAGAATAGCATACAAAAACCCCTTTTGATTATCTTAGCTGAATTGGATAGTTTAGCAGATTACAATGTAGACTTTAGAAGTTGTGGATTCGACCTTAACTATTGCATCGTCATTGGTGTTAGATAGTCAAAGGTTTATTGCCTAGTGCTTTTTAAGTATTTTCACTCTTCTTCCGAGATGATTATAAGGCTCTCCTTAATCCTAGAAACCTCAAAGACATCATGTACACTGATAGTGATGATATTTTACCGCTTTTCGATATGATTTTTCGGTGTTTTTATTAAAGAAACTATTTGATTTGAAACATAAACTACTGGATTTCATTTTTTTTTGTTTGCAAAGTGTTTTTGTGAAAACAATGCATTTTAGGTTGCAAATGGGCATTTTTCACCAAGTCCAACAAGTCAACATCAGAATCCAGGCCCGGATGAAGAAGATGTTTATTTTGGAATGAAGTGAGCAGTTTGGACAATAAAGCCACATGAGTTAGCTTTCACATGGGCTTGGAATCGAGTCATTAACCCTCAGGAGTAAGAAGTTAAGCCCAAATTACTGAAGGAGTATCCAGAAGCCCACAAGTCATGAAGGCCCAATCGACCGGACCAGAGGCCCACCGATTGATCGAAGCCCATTTTTTCAAAGAAGGTTCGAAAACAAATTCAGAAATACACCGTTGCATTTAGAGAAATATTTGGTTACGTTGTTGATAAACTCAGAAGATACTGAATATTCAGAAACGTGTTGAAAGATCTCAGTCGATCGGTCATGATATCTACGACTGATCGATCAAGTGAAGATAAGCACAAATATTTGGATTCTCATCCAAATATTCTTCCTGATTTATCTCGGCCAACATCTCGACCCTCTCCCCTATAAATACAGAAGACTGAAGTCCAAGAGAAACACCAGAAATCTCTCTAAAGCTTCCAGGCTTCCAGGCTAAAAGTTTAT
>OVAP01000408.1:0-12174 GCA_900406295.1 Aurinia saxatilis | reverse complement strand
TGAGTAGTCTTTTAGTTAGGAATATGGTTTTGCTAGGAGGAATCATGGTTTGGTAGATAGGCAATATGATTATATAATGAGTAATTTATAGGCTTACTTTCATATCAGGACTTAATATAAATTATAGGATAAATCTGCTACTAATACACCACTTAGAGTAAGAGATCCAAAACTTGATAGTCAAAGCTTAATATTTATAGTTTAGTAGGATTTGATTTCTTGAATTTAATACCTAGATTAATTGGTTGATCAGCCTATAGGTTCTCTTTCTGAAAGGATATATGTTAGAGTTAACTCGGATACCAATTGAACTAGACTACCTAAGCTTGACCATAAGGATAGTTAGTTATTAGTGATTTCAACTATATAGCTTAAACTAGGATTTACATAAATTACTACTCTGAGTAATTCAAACCGTGATACTCTGATGCATTACCTGACTTCCTAACGCTTTTTATTATTGAATTCTCTCACATTTTTATTCTGTTTTAGCATTTTCAAGCATTGATCGATCGACCGCATAATCTGCCATCGACCGAAAGGTGTTTCAAACGATCGATCAGTTCACACGACCGATCGATCGTAAACAAAACAATCTCATTTTGTTGCTTAGCTCGAGTGAAGTTGGACGTGCTACTGTGTACGCTATGCTCTCTCTGGATACGATCCCTAAGTACTACTGCGAGACCTGTGCGCTTGGAGAAAATATTTTGGGCGAAAACTAATCTCCATCAAATTTTCTGGCGCCGTTGCCGGGGAGCAATAGTGACCACTAGCATAACAATCTAGCTCCAGACTAAGCCTTTCATTTTGCGTTTTTCATTTTCTTTTTTCAATTTTCAATTTTCAATTTTCATAATAATAATAATCATAATAATAATAATAATAATAATAATAATAATAATAATAATAATAATAATAATAATAATAATAATAATAATATTATGCATAATCCCTTCCACACAATTGTAGGATATGATCTGCCAGAAGAACGTTTCAAGCACGCTCAGCCTTTAAAACACGAGACCCAAGGACATGAGAATATCATTTCAAAACACAAGTGATAGCACTGGTGGAACGCAACAAGTTTGAAGGCCTGGACTCAGAACACCCTATGGACCATCTAGACGGCTTTGAAGAAATATGCAGGACCACTCAAGTCGGTGAAATGACGCCAGGAGAACTCAGATGCCGTCTGTTCCCTTTCTCATTAAGGAACAAAGCTATTTGATGGCTTCGCTGATCACTCCCAAATGGAACATCCGAAGACTGGGAAGAATGCAAAAATGCATTCGTAAACAAATTCTTCTCGAGGTCTCGTTCAAACGTCTTCCGAGACTTGATTCAAAGATTCCAGTAAGGGAGCAATGAGAGATTTCATGAGTCACGAGATCGATTAGAAGGATACACTAGAGACTGCTCGCATCATGGGTTCAGCAGCGAAAACCTCCTCAACACGTTCTATAGAGGGATTCACATCCAACACCGACGGACACTAGACACCGCCAGTAATGGAGACTTCTCAACAAGGTCAGCGGCTTCGGGAATCGAGCTTATCAGGAACATGGTCACCAGTGATCAAAACAATGAGTCAGGATTGACAGACCAGAGGGACGACTCTTATGTGCCAATCAAAGAATTTCAGCAGCTCAAGAACAAGCTCGAAACATTCATCAAGAACAAGATTCGCAAGCAGAGTCCCTGCAGAGTCAGGAGTCAGGCAACAAAGGAAGAACGAAGGACGACCCTATTAAAGCACAACCAAGACCGAGGGTTCCGACCAGCATGGCCCCTGACCCATCGATCGATCATATACGTCCATCGATCGATCACCAAACCGCACTAATCGACCCCTTTAACAAATCGATCGACTGCGTCTCTGCTCAGATGAATGAGGCGACTTTGCACTACCACAATTCAAGCAAAGTGGGCCACTTGATAACTTCCTTTTTCGACGACATGCAAGAAAGGGAAAGGAAGTTTATAAAGCAAGTAGACGATAACCTCTCCAAACTGATAAAGGAGGGAGATTCACCAACTACCTGATCACCCTCCAAAGAAGATAGTGAAGTCCGGCATACTGAACAGACCTAACCACCACAGCAGGGAAGAGTTACAAGCAGTAACCCTAAGAAACGGTTAATGTTACAAAGAGCTGGAGTATCCTAAGGAGACCGATGAACTACCTTATCCGGTGTCGATAAGCAAAAAGGCAAGGTATCCTGATGAATACCTAACCACTGCGCAGGCAAAGGAGAAAACCTCACAACAGAATGATGAGGCGCCGACGCATACTCCTAAAATCCCTTTTCCAGGAGCACTCAAAAGTAAGAAGAAAGAAAAAGAAGAGAAAAGATTGAGAGAGATCATAGACCAACTTGTCATCAATTTGCCACTAGTGGAGGCTTGCAGCATGATACATTCCCTAAGAAAGTACTTAAAGGGGATAGTCACAAACAGTATCACTATAGAAAGAGGAGTGATGATGATATCCAAAGAAGCAGTAGAGCATTACAATACGGAATGCCGGAAAAGTTGGAAGACCCCGGGAGCTTTGTCCAGTCCTGCAAAATCAATGGAGTAACTTTCCCACGATCTCTGTGTTACCTAGGAGCCAGTGTAAACATGATGCCTCACTCGGTAGCCAAACGCCTCGGGCTGAATGATTTCCAGGAGACTAAAATCACCCTGGTTCTGGCTGACAGATCCACAAGGCGACCGATAGGAATGCTCGAATATGTTCAGGTATATGTTAAGGGATGTCTCATACTTACTGATTTTATAATCCTTGACTTTGACACAGAGCCAAAACACCCATTAATTCTCGGGAGGCCATTCCTTGCAACGGTAAGAGATCTCATAGACGTAAAGGAGGGGACGATGAACCTCAGAATAGGAGATATAGTGCTAGACTTCGACGTAATTATGAGTCTCAGAAACCCAAGGATAGACGGACATGTATATTATGTTAACACAATAGAAGACGAAATAATGCAAATTTACAGGGATATAAGTGACAATGAACCGGAGGAACACAAAGAGCTTATATAAAGAGAAGTTAACGATCACCATCCATTGAAGAAGGGTTAACGCTCAATCATGAAGAAATATGGGACATGATGATCGCTTCGACAGCCCTTTCGTGTGAGGAAGATGGCGACCAGGCCGTACCACCCAACAGGATAATAGATCGCCCTCTCAAGCTAGTCGACCCGTGGGATTGGAGGAAGTTCCCGAACATCAAGCGCAAACCTCTGCCGCCTGGATTACGGTATGCATATCTTGAAGAGAATTCTACATATCCAGTCATTATAAACGATAAACTTAATAATGCAGAGAAAGCTTTGCTCCTTAATGAACTAAGAAAATATCGTAAAGCTCTCGGATATTTCTTAGAGGATATACCAGGAATCTCTAAAGATCTTTGCATGCATAGGATTCACTTGGAAAATGAGTCCATATCGTCAGTAGAGCAACAACAAAGGTTAAAGCCCAACATCAAAGATGTGGTGAAGAAGGAAATAATGAAGCTCCTCGAGGCAGGAATTATCTTTCCAAGATCGGATAGCAATTGGGTCAGCCCTATTCACGTGGTGCCAAAGAAAGGCGGGATGACAGTAACGCGGAACGATAAAGGAGAGTTGGTAGCAACGAGGACGATTAGTGGACACCGTATGTGCATAGACTACAGGAAGCTGAACGCATCAACGGAAAAGACCATTACCCACTCCCATTCATCGACCAACTGCTCAAAAGGCTAGTCAAACATAAATACTATTGTTTTCTTGACGGATATTCTGGTTTCTTTCAGATTCCAATCCACCCTGACAATCAAGAAAAGACGACCTTCACCTGTCCATACGGAACCTACGCATACATGCGGATGCCCTTCGGGGTATGTAATGCTCCAGCAACCTTCCAGTGCTGCATGATGTCAATCTTTACTGATATAATAAAAGACATTGTAGAAGTATTCATGGACGACTTCTCGGTTTACGATAACACATTCAAATCATGTGTTGATAATTTGTATAGAGTATTAAAATGGTGTGAAGACAAACACTTGGTCCTCAACTGGGAAAAATATCATTTTATGGTCCAAGAAGGAATAGTCATGGGCCATTAAATCTCCGAAAAAAGGGATAGAAGTGGATAAAGCAAAAATCGAGGTAATGGTAAAACTACAACCCCCAAATAATGTAAAAGCCATTCGTAGCTTTTTGGAACATGCAGATTTTTACAGGAGATTCATTAAGGATTTTTCCCATATGGCCCGACCGCTCACCAGATTACTATGCAAGGATATACTCTTCGATATCGATGATGAGTGCCTAGACGCATTGAGGAGAATAAAAGTATACTTGATCTCGGCACCAGTGGTTCAACCGCCAGACTAGAATAAACCTTTCGAGATAATGTGTGATGCGAGCAACTATGTCGTGGGAGCAGTCTTTGGACAGAGGAAAGACAAGAAGCTGCATGTCATACATTATGTAAGTAGGACGCTGAATGACGCTCAGTGCAGCTACGGGACTACTGAAAAAGAAATGTTAGCTGTGATCTTTGCCTTCGAGAAGTTTCGCCCGTACTTGGTCGGCTCGAAAATTATCGTCCATACTGATCATGGTGCTCTCCGTCATTTGATAAATAAGAAAGATTCCAAACCTTGCTTGCTACGCTGGGTGCTACTTCTACAGAAATTTGACCTGACAATAGTAGATAAGAAAGGCAGCGACAATGGAGTAACAGACCATCTTTCCAGAATGAGAATAGATGAAGGAGTGCCCATTTGTGATGACCTGATGGACGAAAACATAAATCAACTAGAGGTGTTCGCAATAGGAGAACATCTACAACTGGTCTCCAAGCAGTATGTGCCGGAGTCACCTTGGTATAGCCACATTGCAAAGTATTTAGCAACTAACATTGAACCGCCCTTCTTCACAGGATATAGGAAGAAAAAGTTCCTAAGGGAAATCTGGCGTTATCATTGGGACGAACCTAATCTATACAAGAAATGCTCTGATGGCCTTTTCCGAAGATGTATTCTGGAAGACAAAATTCCAGGGATTATAAATGGGTGCCATGGTGCAGAATATAGAGGACACTTTGCCACGTTCAAAACGGTCTCGAAAGTACTTCAACCCGGCTTCTGGTGGTCAACCATGTTTAAGGACACACATTCATACATATCCAAATGTGACGCATGCCAACGAACGGGGAACATCAGCCAACGGAACGAAACTCCACAAAATTTCATTCTAGAGGTCGTTGTGTTTGACGTATGGGTGATAGACTTCATGCGGCCCTTCTCTGCTTCCAACGGAAAAGAATACATCCTAGTAGTAGTAGACTACGTTTCCAAATGGCTGGAAGCAATCGCAACAGCAACAAATGACCCCGCCGTAGTCATCAAGGTATTTAAGACAATCATTTTCCCTCACTTTGGAGTGCCCCGGATGGAAATCAGTGATAGAGGAAAACATTTCGTCAATAGAGCCTTCAGTGCACTAATGAAGAAAAATGGGATTGGGCATCATGTCGCCACACCCTATCATCCTCAAACCAGTGGCCAAGTCGAGGTGTCAAACAGGCAGATCAAGAGTATCTGAGAGAAGACCGTGAAGAAATCCAAGTCAGATTGGTCTGACAAACTCCATAATGCACTTTGGGCCTGTAGAACGGCTTTTAAAACCCCACTAAGGATCACACCTTACCACTTGGTCTACGGCAAGGCATGTCATCTTCCAATTGAGCTTGAATACAAGGCAGCCTGGGAAATAAAAGAGATGAACCTTGAGTTCAGAAAGTCTGGTAGAAAACACCTTACTACTATTATCCACATGGACGCACTCAGACATCTCACCTACGAGAACTCGAAACTCTACAAGGAAAACGCAAAAGCCTACCATGATAAGAGGATAATATGACGAGATATCCAGCCAGACGACCTGGTACTCCTATACAACTCTAGAGCTTGCCTCTTTCCTGGGAAGCTACGATCTCGATGGCACGGACCTTTTAGAGTAAAGGATGTCACATCACATGGAGTAATTGTTCTCTGGGAAAACACGGGACATACTTTACAGTGAATGGTCAGAGGGTAAAACCTTACTTTGCAGAAGAAGAAAACAAGGTTTCACCCATGATAACCTTTCACAAGCCACCACCAGCGGAGAACTCAAAATCTCCAAAACATGTCTAGCTAAGCGACATTAAACAAAAGCGCTGAGTGGGATGCAACCCACTGGTATGTCTTAGATTAAGTTTACTTTTAATGCATTTGTTTGTGTCTCAGGAAATAGGATTCAAGGATTCAACCACGAGGATGAGGAATCGATCGATCACCTTAACAGCAATCGATCGATCGTCTGCAGTTCACAAGCTCCAGTTTTATTTTTTTTCATGGAAAATCAGAGGCCACTGATTCGAATCAACTGGTGATCCAGGAGAATGTTGCGTACTTCAACACTAATCGAGAGAGAGTAAAAAATCAGGAGAATCACGATGTGATTCGATCGATTGATGGCTGTATCGATCGATGAAGATTAAGACAGATGAACACTTCCGCATTTCAACACGGCAAATGATGATATATTGATGTCGTCAGGTACAAATTCTCTCCTATTCATGTAGAGTCCTTTCAGTTCTAATAAGACAAAGAAGGTCACTCGATGCACTTGAGGACAACGAGGTAACCAATTTCCATTTGTATTTCAATCCATTTCAATTCCCATTTTGCTCTCACATCTTGTCAACATTGGGGATGATGTTATTCAAGTCTGGGGGGGGGGGTATTCCTCGT
Source organism: Aurinia saxatilis (assembly GCA_900406295.1). NCBI lineage: Eukaryota > Viridiplantae > Streptophyta > Magnoliopsida > Brassicales > Brassicaceae > Aurinia > Aurinia saxatilis. The sequence continues at coordinate 5,369 of OVAP01000408.1, read as the reverse complement.
TATCGAACTCGTTTGTTTCTTTCGACGCACTTTTACACCCATTTTAAAAAAATTTATCGAGTCAAAAACGTTTTATTGAGTCAATCCAGGTATGGAACAAGAACCTTACTCACAATTAGAGCAGCGGCCTAGTGACCATTTTTACAAGACTGCCCCGAGGCACTTGTTTTAGAAACCCCATACTCAAGCTTCCCCAGCACATCTCGGTTTGCACGTACTTTAATAATTCTGATTTCTGACTCTATTTTATTTGGACATAAACTAGACTATAAATCTTTCTTGCTTGAGGTATTAGACTAGGGAAAACAAATCCATTCAGGACTTCTTATCCACTTTACCACTCTCTTGCTGATCGTGAATGGTCAACTTATCTTAAGTTGCTACCATACTCATAAACCTAACCTCTTTTCAAACCCCATGCAGTCTCATTTTCTTTCTTGTCTTAAATGCAATATGTGTAAAACGGCCGAAGAGATGAGACCGACGCAGTTTTCCAATGACTCGTGAAGACTGGCGAAAAAGCATGTTACGATCCTAATACATGTATGGAGATTCAAAGAAAAGACTTCAAGGCTGATTTCCTTGATAACACTTCATCAAAATCAAGGTAAAATTCATGTCTTGCTCTATATGGTGAAAGCTTCATTATAAAAAAAGAAGCTTTATGATCCATACTTGTGTAGCAAAAAGGCCAGGGAAATCAGAGATCAAAATGAAGAAAGGTGGAAAACGTTTAAAGGAGTACGAGGATGTTCAAGAAGAATTTAGATTCCTCCGAAGAATCTAAGTCTGGGGGAGGAACAAACCGAGCTAAGGAGAGAGTGATTGGGAAAATGTGTCATCAAGCGGTCCGATCTCTCTTGCTTTTTTGCAAACATATCGCATTTCTCTTGAGTACGATAAACCCTAAACACACTAGCCTCACCTATAAATATTAGCCCCCTCTCATTACACACCTAGCCTGTTTTACCTAGCTGATATTTTCCGGTAAGAAAGCTCACGCAAAATAAATAAATGTAGAGAGTCAGAATTTCGGTACCTTTAGGGTATTTGCAGGTTGAGATTCATGTTGGACCCCTTGATAAGATAAATCTGCTACTAATACACCACTTAGAGTAAGAGATCCAGAATTTGATAGTGAAAGCTTTACTATTTATAGTTTAGTAGGATTTGATTTCTTGAACTTAATGCCTAGATTAATTGAACTAGGCTAGCTAAGCCTGACCATAAGGATAGTTAGTTATTAGTGATTTCAACTATATAACCTAAACTAGGATTTACATAAATTATTACCTTGAATAATTCAAACTGTGATCCTTTGATGCATTATCTGACTTCCTAACGCTTTTTATTATTGAATTCTCTCACATTTTATTCCGTTATAGCATTTTCAGGCATTGATCGATCAACCGCATAATCTACCATCGACCGAAAGGTGTTTCAAACGATCGATCAGTTCACACGACCGATTGATCGTAACCAAAACAATCTCATTTTGCTGCTTAGCTCAAGTGAAGTTGGACGTGCTATTGTGTATACTCTACTCTCTGTGGATATGATCCCTAAGTACTACTGCGATACCTGTGCGCTTGCAGAAAATATTTTGGGCGGAAACTAATACACATCATACACTTTTAGGAGACAGAACCGGAGAAGCATCTTTCCCAGAGGCTGTCTTCCTCTCTCACTTGCTACTTGAGATGCACCTAAGGCTGTCTTCCTCTCTCACTTCTACACCAAAGAAAGATCCAATCAGCTTAGGAAATAAGACCGCAAGATTTTAGCAAGGACCAACAAAATCATTCTATGAAGCAATGGATCGTTTCAAAGAATACACGAGGGATTATCCTCACCATGGCTTCAGTGATGTCACCTTGCTCAACACCTTTTTCAGAGATGTCGATGAGAAGTGTCAGAATATGTTGAATTCAGCAAGTAGAGGAACCTTATGACTAACACTATCGATGAGGCTAATGAGTTGATCGACAATGTAGCTGCTAGCAACATGAGCTATTGTCCAAACTACGAGAAAGGAAGGAATGTCAATAGCATCGATAGTCAACCGTTTGATAATCTCGAGAAAAAATCAATTTGCTGTTTAAATCAATTAAGAAATGTGTGAGCTTTGCTGATGTCGATACAACTGACGAAGAAGAACGAGAAGAGGATGTGAATTTCGTTGGAGGACATTATGGGCAGAATTTTCAGTTCGGTCAAAACAATGGAAATGCCTACAACAAGCCTTTCAACAATTTTTATCAAAGAAGAAGCTATGGAAACAATGCTTTACAATCTCCACACCACCACAAGACAATGAGATGAAGTGAATGTTGGAACAACTTTTGGAAGGACAACAAAAGCTAACGGTCTCTTCCAGTGGAAAGATTGATGATCTTTACACTAACATCAATGGCAAGATTGAGCAGATCAACACCCATTTGAAGAAGACTGATTTGTACGTTGCTCAAATGGCTGAAGCGGTTCGAAGACAAGACGGGTTCCTTAAAGAAAAGAGGGACCCAAACCCCAAGGAATTTGCCAATGCAGTCATCTTAGACCACATAGAAGAAGATAATCAGTGTGACAAAGGTGTATGAACCACAAGGAAACCAATTTGGTTGAAGACGATGAAATTCTGCGATAAAATTAGAGCAATTTCGATTGAAAGAATTGGAGATTTCAGCCTGAATCAAGAAGATATTTCGAGCAATACCATCACTGGTGTCGAACGACACCCCCGGTGTCTACATTCACACCGTTATGGTGTCGAGCCCCTTTCGTTACGCACTCGACACCGATCATGAAGCATCTCAGATAGGCATGGTGTCGAACGACACCACTAAGGGTGTCGATTGACACCCCTTGCCAAATCAGACTTCCGCGAGTTCATTTTTTCCGAAACCAATCGATCAACTTTCCACAACCCGTGAACGTCTCAATCATCCAAAGGCGCCTTATCCTGATCCTCCTAGGAATTCTGAGAAGGAAATAGAGAAATAAATTGAAGCTCGATGCCAAGCCATCTTACGGAAAATCATTTTTGAGTCTCCTTCTTATGGGTTCATACAAAATTCACCGATGATTAAGAGTTTCATCAAGCAACTGAGCATACCTAAGGTCAGCATTGAAGAAAATGTTCAAACAGTTCTTAAGGAAGTTAATGCGATCAATACGAGTCTCGTGAAAATAGTTAAAGAAGAACCTTCTCCATCAACATTGAGGAGGCTCGAAAAGATGGAAAGTCATGGTCGATTTGTATTCAATTGTTCGATTAAAGGTACGAAGATGAAGGATTCCCTATGTGATAATGGTGCCACTTGTAATGTTATGTCGCAGGCAGCTGCACGAAGTCTTGGAATTTCAGCTCAACAAATTCTCAAGACACCCATCATTTTGGCGGACTCTTCACCCGTGACTGCTAAGGGTTTTGCTCCGGTTGTGATGCTTCAAAATGGCTATCGCCTAGTTCATGCAGATTTATATACCGTGGACATCAATGAAGACATCAATAGGTCATTGATTGTGGCTCTTCATTCTTTGAAACCGCTGGAGTTGTTATGGAATTTCCAAACCAACGAGTTTCTTTCTCAGAGATCAACACAAAGGTCTTCTATCAATTTTATCCTATCGAAGGAACCATTTGCAAGACTATTCGACATGGTGAGAAGCAAAATTCATCTCTTAAAGATGTTACAAAGGAAGTCCATGCGGTCCTAAAAGACAATCATTCCTTTGTGCCTCCAAAAATCAATAAACCAGCTAAGGCAAAGAGCAATGGGATTTCAAAGTCATTTTCTAAAATCAGCATTGTCATTCCGGTGGAGCTAAGGGACAAAGCCGACGATGTCATTAAAGAGATGTTGTAAAATACTGATATATCGTGTATTTTATGGTTTTTAGCCACGATATAAAGTGTTTTATCGAGTCTTTTAGGTGCTTTTCTAGTCTTTACTAGTATTTACAGGTTAAAGCACATATTTGGTGATTTTGGAGCATTCTAGAGTGTTTTGGAGCTTTTGGAGGCAAACTAGCAAATGATGATGCAGAACCAGTCAGAAGGGCTTCAAAGATCATATCAGATGGAGGTCTTCCCGGTAGAACTTTGATCTCATATTTTGACACAAGATAGAAAATTGAGTTAGATTCACTTTGGTGGTGGTTTCAACTCATTCTGATTCACGGTTGAAGAGATATGACTGTTTTAGTGAAAGCATGTTGTTCTGGCGAGCAAACAGCAAATGAAACTTTCCTTTTATTGCACAAACAGCCCCAGAAATTATGGAAAACCCACAGAAGGCCCAAACCGTGTTTTGACTGTATAAATACTTGTTTTTAGGTTTAGTTTTCATATATCTAAAATTCTTTTCAGACTCAAGCAAGGGGATTGTTCCAGAGCTTTTAGGGAGAAGATTCTACTCATAGATAATATTTCTAAACCCTCTTTATTTATTTTATTGGAATTCTCTTTTCATGCATTCTTCTTTCATCATGTTGATTGCTTCAATTGATATGTGTGAGTAGTTTGCTTGTTAGGCTTAGGGTAGTTCTAGGGTTTACGATGGNTGTTTCATGCTAGTTCTAGCTTGATCACCTAGAAACTTGATTATAGGTTAATTAATTGATGCGACAGCATAATTAATTGCTGGAATTATTTTAGATGAGCAAAATAACTATCTGCAAAGAAATTTGGTTTAGGGATTTTGTGAACTTATTGAACTTAGGATTAATGCTTGTTTTTATTCATAGAATTTGCAAAGAAATTCGGGATTCTAGGATTCAGACATAGATAATCTTCGCAACGACAGTTGGTTTATTTTACATTAGTAATTCATGTTCTAGGACAGTTCTTAATCATCCTCTAATTAATATCTTATCTATGAATTTCAGATTTCCCAAAGAATTACCCAAGACCTAGCTTTTGTCTCATTGATTTAAAACCCATTCTCTGCAACTTTAATTAATAGTTTTACATTAGTTATATTTATTTAATCCGCTTAGTAAAGTTTTAATTCTTAAATCTATAGGCAACTTAAAGTCTCTGTGGATTCGATCCCTAAATACTACAACTAATTAACTGTACTCTTGCAGTTAGCTCTTAGGGTAAATTTGAGCATATCAAGTTTTGGCGCCGTTGTCGGGGACTTAATTGCCTGCCTATAGATTATAGTTTTAAACTTTCGCCTAAGTTTTAAATTTTATTTTTAATTTTCGTTTTTTATTATTATTATTAATTTTTCGTTTTTTATTTTATTTTATCTTTTATTACTCACAGATTTATTTATTTATTTATTTTAGGTAAAAAAAAAAAAACATGCCCGTAAATTACATTGAATGAGAAGTCATTCTAGATAAGCTTGAAGAGGTAGTTC